>CAVNYN010277964.1:0-13485 GCA_963692815.1 Nyctanthes arbor-tristis
TCCAGAGAGCTCATCAGCCATCGACATTACTACAAACACACACCTTGCATCACCGCCAACCAATGCCGTGTGTAAATACAACCGCTAGAAGTAACACACATCTTTTACCATGACACCTAGCGACACACCATGATGATGTACCCACATACTTCATAGCACATCTCCACCGCCCTCACACCAAGAGAGTCGGATTGTCTAAATCCGAACAGTAGCCGAACCTGCTCCATCTGAACAATGTTTTCTCATGTGGTCAGCTAGTCTACAACACCAACAAGTTGCAACAACCACCAGTCTCCAGATGATCTCATTGAGAATTTTTGCATCTGCACCAACTCGCAAAGAACTAAACAATTTTTCCAGGTGCAACAAATTGAAGAACTCCTTGCCGGATCCACCTCTCCAAATTGACGCTATAATTCCTTCACAGTAAATATTCTATGAATATTTACAAGAACATTTCTTGCTAGATGAAGATACATCCTGGTTCCAGTCTTCAAATATAAATCTTCTCAATCACTATCACTCATACTGGTTCCAGCAACTTTGTTAGAACAAGGAGAATGTTTTTCTTTGAAAGTTTTAAATTGCCCAATCAAAATCAAGAAATTCCAGACTTGTTCTATCCACAAGTCAAACATGATTCTCACCACTTCGTACGCCATTTTTCCTATGCTCCACATCGAACAAAACCTAGCTCTGATACCACTGTTGGGAATTAATGTAAATTCCCCGATTACGCCGGTAGGACCGTTGTTCAAGGAATTTAATTGAGACAAGGAAAAATAAAATACGAAGACGAATTTAACGGACTGTCAAAACTTTCCACTATATGATTAAAGTCGCTACAACCATATAGAATTTTCACTCGCCAAAACCCATCCCCAAGTACAACAAGAAAAATATACCAAATTTTACCGCATCTACCAATTTCTATCCTTTGCCTAACTCGCGAAGAATTAAAGAAATCTCAAAACGCTAGGCTACTATTTTTCTTCACAAGACTCTCTGACCCGACCCAAGCGACACCGAGAAAATTGTCTCGAATTTTACCACACCTAATTTTCTACCGTTCGAACAAACCACAAAGAGTTACAAGAAAACTCTCAAGGTGCTAGACTCGCCAATTTTCCCCTCAATTCGCTTGTACCACTTGTGTATAAAAAAAGAAGAAAACATCTCTATGTATAGGCTTTGTTTCCTTGAAAGGCAAGACAATCCTTCTATAATTTGGATTTCTTTTCCTCCTAGGATTCTTCTTCTTTCCCTTTCCTTTTCCTTTTCAACTTTGGATTATTTTTGGCAACAAACCCAATAGGTACCACTTTCGGTCATCTTTTAACACCAGTGGCAATAATCTTTTAACATGAGTTCGTGAGGCAGCTACCTCATAGGCCAAAAATATGAAAAATGTTTTTCCAGTAATGCAATAGATTGTTCAATACAATATTAAAGTCGTATATAATATTTTTTTGAAGTACAATTATAATTCGCATCAGGGCAGTACAAGTCTTATAGATATATATCCTTCTAAAACACAGCGTACATAAATCAACAATATAAACCCCTATATAGGAGAATATAAGAAATCATACTCCTAAACAGGAGACTATAAACTATATATAAAATGTAGACAAACCCCCACACATGGCGAATCAAATATGGGACTTCTACGTCTCAGTGCCTCAACTTTAACTCCCTAACCAAATGGGTTAAGGTATCATTGGCTTGTATATAATATTTTTAAAAATAATAAAAGTGTAAAGTTATTGTAAAAGTCATTAAAACTTTTACAATATATTTTGACGAAAGTCTATGCAATTTTTCATCAATCAAAAAATCCATGAAAAGTTATGTAACATTCTATATTCAAGTATAGGTTTATAAAATTCTTCCGTAGGTCCTGTAGGTCCAAATCATGAACAAATTTCGTTACTCGTTAACGTTTTTCACGAAATCATCATCAAATTCTAAAATTTTTTAACTCGAACTTTGGCATATTATTTTGTTTGCTTCCTCAAATATTCTCATATAAAACTAATATATAATTAGGGCGTGTTCTGTTTATATTTTTTGAATTCATTTTGAATCTTGTCTTTTAAGAGTAAATATTAAACAAAAGAAGGATTTCATTTTCCTTCTTTTAAGCATTTTCAAACTTTGTCCATGATTTACAAAATGTCATTTTGTCCTTTTGAGTTTTTCAGTCTAAAATTTTGAAAATGCTCAAAATAAGGAAAATGAAATTCTTCTTTTACTTAATAGTTACTCTTGAAAAACAAGACTTAAAATGAATTTAAAAAATATAAACAGAATAGACCCTTAAGTTCTCAATATTTTTTCTTTATGTTTGCCAATTTATTAGGAAAAAAATAAAATAAACTTGGTACATATGAGATAATATATGGGGGCCTATTTCTGCATTTCGACTTAGGGCCAGACTCCAAAATTTCAAGTCCGGCATTGGAATTTAATAACTTCTTTCCTCAAATCTTCTTTCTGAGGCCTCAAATTTAGATGCATACAAGCCGATTTTTTTCTTGGATGTCCTAAATATATAGACTTATTTCTTATTTGAGTAATTTTTTTTCCACAAATAACCTTGTGTGTAGTAGTAACTATTACTCTCATTAAATAAGGGCATAGCAAAAATCTTTTGAAAATTTTACTCTGGGTAATTTTTAAACCAATGGATGAATAAGGTTTTTTTTTTCTTTTTTTTTTTTTTTGGTGAAGAATGAATGAATAAGTTAAACTCCTTTTAAAGAAGCCAAAACAACTTACCTCAGCTAGACTGAAATAAATGCCAGAAAGCCCCGCAATTTTTCTTTGGAGATGCACCCACTAATCTTTGCCTTATATTTCAGATCATACGAACCTTCCAATGAGAAATTGTATGAACCATTGAAATACACGTTGAATTTGCATATGGCTTTGTCGATTTCATAATGGATCAAGCCTCCAGAAGGATACCCACCATGAAGCCAAATGACTGAAGAACCTCGTAGGCTGTGTTGGGGCAGCAGCCGTCTGCAGCAGGATACACGTTCGAACGATATATATTCGTTACGCCGTCTGCAGCAGCCGTGAAGAACGGTGTTGGGGCAGTGAGAAAGAGGAACATAAAAAGAGGGACATAAGAATGCATATTCGCTGTACCTTTGACGTATTTGTTGTTGGAAGTTTCAACAACGAATCTCACGGGAGTTCTAATTACCATAAAGGAAATACACAACTTTTTGGATATTTTCTTGAATGAAAACAGATTAATACAAGAATCATACATCTGCATCCATTTTCTTCAACAAAATGCCCAACTTTGGAGTATTTTCCATGAATTGAACAAACCAAATCACCATACCCTTCTAATTTAGTCAAAATAAATAAATAAATAAATATAGATTTGCACACAACATTCAACGAATTGATTCTGATGACTTGTGATCATCTTTCCCGCCCAAGTCCTAAAGAAATAAACCGATATTATCTCCTCTCAAAGACATTAATTGGGTTGAAATTCCCTAGTTTTCATTTTATGTAGATAAAAGTAATTAATGGAACGCGTTTCTTTTTTTTTTTTTTTAGATGTAGTTCACCTAAATGTATATTTTGCTTGTTTGCATAATTAATCAAAACATATGTGACAGAAAAATCTATATATATATATATGTATTAATTAAGAGACTTAAGTCTCTTCTACAATTTTTCCTGCCTTGGGCTGGCACTGTAAATTAACTTGTGACATCAAATGTGCGTTATTTTTGGAATCATTTCGGGGTTTTTGGTAAATGTACACTTCTTTATCACTCCTATCCACCCATGTTTCTTCTTCCATTAAGTGTTGTACGCTTCTGTTTCTCTCCTCTCACATTTGCTTAGGATTTATCCGGTATTTATCCCTTAAAACTCGCCTCAATCTGATCATTTTCCATCAATCCAATCCCAAATTCAATTCTTTCCAAATTAGCCTTATTATGTGACTTTTTGAAAGTAGCATAATAATTGCTTCCATAAAATATATCTATTAACCACACAGTCATGGACAAAACCCTAAAAGCATTTTCTACGTAAAAAGAAAAGAGAAAAAGAAAAAGGAAATTCATCACCCACACTATATCGAAAGAAGATATTTTGCATTTTGTGTTATTACATTCGAAAAAAGAATTAGGAACATGAGTACTACTTCCAGTGGCAGAGCCAGAAATTTTTTTCAGTACGGTTGGTTTTTTCTTTTCTTTCTTTCTTTCTTTTTCTTTGAGAGGTGCGGTTGGACATTTTTAAGAAAGGAAAATATAAAATAATTTAATAATAAAAGCAACTACTAGTGATGTATTTTACAATTCTTCTTTATGTGTTTTCATATCCTAAAATCATTTTATAATGAGTTCATTATCAATTTTAAAAAAAAATACATATTTATCTACACAAACAGCAAAGCTGACTAATTAATTTCACATGAAAAAATTTAAAAAGTTAAAAGAATAAAATAAAATTTAGGAAATGAATGTTAAAACAAAATTGATTCAAGCATAAATCCCAAATTCCCAAATCAATGTCAATATATACCAATGAATTTCGTATCACTTGGCTTCTATTTTTCGTAACTTTTTATGTGGCTAATAAGTATAACCCTTATTTAAAAGCTCGGAAAGGTGTATAAATCACTTATAAGCTTAGTAGATGATCACTTACTTGTAAGCCGGTCGGTTGATGCCTCGCGCAGAGTAGATTGTGCATGTAGTGTGGTTCTGATACCACTCTTGTCACACCCCACTAATCTTAAATTATTCTCTTGAATATCTTATATTGGTTAACACATTCGAGAGCGGACGCTTCTATGCGAATAGCGGGGACGGGACGTACAAAACAATCGAGTTGTTCTTGCCTTATGGTTTGACATGTTATCTAAGCTAATTACTTAAACTAACAAGTTGTTTATTTTTAAAGAATCGTTACAACTAATTTTTCAATAAAATCTAAAGGATACAACAAGTTATGTTAAGTGGTTTATTTCATTGATTAACTTAGTCGAGACAAACTATTGGCAAGCCTATACACTGAAAGGTAAGTTTCCAATAGATACAAAGCTACATCTTCATATTGTTTTTCATATCTTAAGCCACAAAAATATGTACATTAGAGAGGTCGACATACTTATTAACACAAAATGTATGAAACTCATAACTTGTTCTTAGCTATAAAATGCATTCTCATAGTAGTTTCAAATACCGGTTTCCACTAAATGCAAAACCTGTTCGCGAGCATGATCCAACTCATGGCTTGCTTTTCAAACATCATGCCTTCATTTATCCACAAAATGATAGAAAAAGAGAGTGAATATAAAGTATTCAGTGAGTAACATCTCATTTGATTCACCTTTCGTTGAGAAATTCCTTTTTTCAAGAAAATCCTGGAAGGCACAAAGCTTTCGGATGTACAAGAGGGCTCTATCACTAGTTAAACTACTACCCGTAGCACGCAAGGTTCATATTATTCAATATCACACTACTAGAAAATGTGTAAGATAGTAACAAAATTTTAGTAATGGAAACAATTTGTTACTATTAGTAACAGAATAGTAATGTGTTAGTAACGGAACGTGCATAGCTACGAAATTAGTAATGGAATCATTTCGTTGCTACTTTTTCGTTGCCAATCCGTTACTAAATAGTAACAGAAACAATTTTTTTATTATTAGCAACAGAATAGTAACGGATGAGTAACAGAATGCATATAGCCACGGAATTTGTAATGGAATCATCTCAATGCTATTTTTTCGTTACTAATCCGTTACTGAATAGTGACAGAAACCATTTGTCACTATTAGCAACGGATTACCAACAACTTAGTAACGAAAATTCTTTTTCATATTTTTTAAATGTATATTTAAAGTTACCAATGGAATTAGCAATGAAACTAGGTCAGTTGGTAATAATCCGTTTCTAATCGATTGCTATTTGTAACGATCATTGATCATTGCTATTCGTAACGGATCTTTCTGTTACTAATTTCTTGAAGAACGAAAAACCTCATAATTCGATATTTAGAGTATAAATGACATATATGAAATAACATATAACAAAAGTTTAATTAATAAAATAGCCCCAAAATTTGAAAAAGAGAATTCGATATTTTTAAATTGGCAAAATTACTAGAATATACTTTATATGTATTATGGAGCAATATGTTAACAAAGATCGCAACCGCCAGAACTCGAGTTCGAATCCCCACATGAGCATTAAGGGAAATTAATTCTCCTGGGTTGGCGGGTCGGCTTGTGCCATTGTGGGTCGGGTCAGGTTAAACAAAATTTTTTTGCGATTAGGAACGGAATTAGCAACAAAAGTTTGTTACTAATTAGTAACTATTTTATCTGTTGCTAATTTAACAACGGCCTAACCTGTTGTTAATTAGTATCAGAAAGTTTTTACGTTACTAATTAGTAACAGAAATTTCTGTTGCTAATTAGTAACTGCATTTATATTCCTTTTCTAAATTAGCCATCATGGTATTAGTAAGGGAACTAGGCACTCTTCCGATCTTGTTACTAAATGCTCTTAGAAACCGAAATGAGGGCTTTACTAACAGAAATTTTTGTTTCTAATAGCACATTTCTAGTAGTGTCAATTCAATCATGGCTATGTACATTCAAGTGGATCCACATTCAAATCACGGTTGACCCCTACCGAAATTTTCACATAGAGCAATACAAATACAAAGAGATCGGAAGATACCATATTAATTATCACCCATATCGGTATCATTAGATGCTCCTAATATGGGACAAAGCAAAGCAAAGAAAAGACAGGTAGAGTATTAACTAGTTATCTAAATGCAATAATTCAATCTTTCTTTACAATACATCAAGATCCATGTTCTCTTCATGAAACTTCAATCAAAACCCATGTTTATCTTCAAGAATGCTAAAAAAAAAAAAAATCAAAGTATTAGTTATTCACTTCTTTAACCTTGATTATTCCAAAGGCTCCTTGAATTGCTGATAAATATCCTCAAAACCTTCATTTTCCTTAATCAAAGTGGTGTTTCATATTGGATTCCTCATATATATTAAGAAGGCTCCTTTCCAAGTGCAAAACTAAGGGCATGTCCTCTTTACTGTTTTGAGACCATTTTTACTTTTCAATTTTTCAAAACACTGAAAACGCGTTTACTTTCATATTTTCAAAAATAAATTTTGAAAATTAAGAAATTTTTTAACAAAGAAAACCAAAAATGATAAAAAGTCGTTTTGAGAGTTTTTAAGCAAAACAAGTATTGAATTAAAAACAAGGAAAACACTTTGTTTTGAGAATTTCAATTTCTCTCTCCTCTAATTTTACAACCCTTGGTCCCTCCTCCTCTAATTTCTCTCTCCTCTAATTTTATTAATGTGTCATATGCTTCCAAAGTTAGTTTATTTTTTTATTATTATTAATTTTAACATTATTTTAGTTTATTTTTTTATTATTATTAATTTCATTATTATTTTTTTCGTATTTCCTTTTTCCTCATAACAAACTATTGTAAACTTTCATATTTTAATCTTAGTAATGATACATTAGAACAAAATACTTTTTTTAACCAAAGAACAAAATAATTTAATTTACTTAACAAACAAATAAATTCTCAAAATGTCAAAAAGAACATATTTTCTAGTATTAGGTTTCTTAAAAAAGTTTTTCAAAATAAAAAAGTAAACGTATTTTTAGAAATATGAAAACAAGCACTCAAAACAAAAAATTGAAAATGAATTGAAAACTCAAAAATAGAAAACTGAATCACGAAAAGAACGCAGCCTAAGTGTTTGATAGGTTTTAGGGGTTGCTTTTCTCCCCATAAGGTATTTGGACAAATTTTCTTTTATGAGGGGCTTGAGATTCAATAAGAGGCAAGACAATTGCCCTTGACAAGTATGGATGTGGAGAGGGAGAGGGAGAGGGAGAGGACAAGAAACGTTGGAAAAATCCTCTCCTTAGGCCTTCTATTTATAATCGTCCGGATTTAGTTGTTTTTAATTAATCTTTGAGTTCCACAAATAAAAAATGCAACAAGGTTAATTAATCTTTGGCATTGTATATTTCAGGAGGCAATGTGGCGAAACAAGGTTCATACGTTTATTGCTCACGACGTCTTTACACTTTGTGTTGTCTTATAATTAAGTCACTGTACTTTGATCTATGTTTCTCGAGATCCTTCTATTTAATGTGGTTTTACAATTAGATAGGTATATTTCAATTCATACTAACCAATAACTACATTCTTGTCTCTAGGCATCAATCAAGTAACAATCTTTGAATTTTGTGGCAACTCAAGTGGTTCTCCAATCATCGTCAAAATAACATTCACATTGTCAATAACCATATTCTAATTCTTGTCATTTATTTGAGTGACTAATCTTGTAACCTTTCAATTAATGCAATTCAATACGATCACGTTGTCACATTCTAATTCTTGGCGTTTATTTGAGTGTCAATCTTGTATATTCAATCTTGTATATTTACAATTGATGCAATTCAATGTGATCATGTTGTCACATTTTAATTCTTAACATTCATTTGAATAATAACCTTGTAATCTTACAGTTGATGCGATTCAAACAATTTCCCCATTATCAAAATAACTATAATATTGCTTAATTCATTGTTAAATTTTTGTGGGATGTTACAGCACGGGTGAGAATCTAGTGTAACAATAAGAGAGAAACATCTGTTCTTCATTCATATATCACGAATGAGGCAACAAGTACTTAGGATTAGATTTACATAAGTTGCGCTCGATAAGATTTTGAAGTATAAAACTCATCTATTACAGATTCTCTATCTATATCCATTGCAAACTCTCAAAGAATGAGTTTGAATCAACATAATGCTAGTTTCTGACTTCCAACTCTCCAATAAATTCTCGCACAACTTAGAAAGTGTACATACTTTGAATCAAGGATCACGCATCACGTTGAGCTGAAAAAGTGTTGCAACTCCTACTCCAAAGAACAAATGTTGATTTGAAAAATCCTAAGATAGAATTTTTGGGAAAGCTTAAAAATGTCTCCACTATTGTATGGTTCAAACTCATTTTCCGGGTCTAAACCCACACATAAAGAGAGAAGTTCTACATATGTCTCATTAAATTGTGTATACCTAATGAATTTACAAATCATACAAAGTGTTATACAAAATGCCAATGGTCTCTTCAACCATCATTGGCTTAAAATAATTTCTACTTCAATGTAATATATCTGAATTCTCATTTCAAACCGCCATGTGATTTGACAAATATTTCACCCTGCCATGCTACATTGTAAGAACGAGCGCATTTCCTCTGTGTGTCAGTTCTATGCAAATTAATTACAGAGGATATTCTTTGTTAAAGTGACTCCTTTTCAAACAAAATTTTTTGATAGTCATCTCTTATCTGACGTTACTGTGCCTTTAATCGCTCTGTCAAATTCTCTCCCCTGGCAGCAACCATTTGTACACTTTTTTTCAAGGGCTCAAAGCTGCAACTTGTGGTCAAGAAAAGCTGGAAAGTTGTGTACTTCTTATTAACTTTTGCTTCCGTAAAAGTCAGCAAAGTTAGCATTTTTTTTTTTAGGGTAAATTTCAAAAAAGGTCCCTAACTTTTGCACTTTAAATTGTCTGTGTCCCTAACTTTTTTTCAACATGCTGAATCCCCAAGCTTTCATAAATAAGCACAAAAGATCCCTAATGACAGAATCCGTCAATAATTCCGTTAAATCATTGGTTAAATTACCTTTATACCATTGGCATTTATATTAAAAAAGAATTTAAAATTAACAAAATAATATAAAAATTATTAAAAAAAGAACAAGAGTATACCGTCCAGCACAATTTGGATGCCTGAAATAGAAGTACTTTTTAATGTTTTATTAATTTTTAAATTCTTTTTTAATTTAAAAGTTAAGGGTATAAAGGTAATTTAGCCAACAATTTAACAGAATTATTGACAGATTCCGTCATTAGGGACCTTTTGTGTTTATTTATGAAAGGTTGGAGACTCAGTGGGTTGAAAAAAAAGACTAGGGACCCAAGCGATTTAAAGTGCAAATACTGGGGACCTTTTGTGAAATTTACCCTTTTTCATTGTTCCTATCGTGATTTGTGAGTGTTTAATCTTTCAATAATCACAAAAATAATCAAAGATTAAATTCAAAACATGGAAGGAATGAAAAGTTCAAATGTGTAAACAGAAAAATTGAAAAATAGAAAGCGCCCTTGTTCTTCTTCTCCGGCTGACCGTCGTTGGTGGAGTTAAAATTTAGGGCTCAGATTATCATATGCCTTACAAATCAAAGCCAAATCAACACCGCCAAGACCTGACATTCGTATTAGTTGTTCAGATCCTTGCTCAAGAATTTGATTCATCTCCCCTACAATCCCCTTGTAATTTAAAAAATAAAATACAATAAATAAAAATAAATAAAAAAATTGGCACCAAACCGAGCAAGATAAAATCCGAATCAACTCCGACCCATCACCCCTTAACTCCACCTGTTGCATAAAGAGAAACAAGCACAAAGGTGCAGGCAGCCACCATTTGGGAGAAACAAAGTTCAAGGTGGTGATCCAGAAGGGAGAAGAATAATGAGCCCATTACTCCGTTTAGCAACCATTTATAATTTAGATGGTTTATAAATGGATTTAAAATTTAAATTTTATATAGGTGTCGTCATGTTGCTATACCGCATAGAGTTAACGATTAAAATGGTGTGAAAGCTTATATCACATCAAATATATGGTATAATAATGTGTTGTCGTGTGCTCAAAATTTAGTATATGGTTTAAGGAAACAAATCAATTCTCCCAAGTTCTTTCAATTTCAGTTGTCGGATCAAATCAATCACCAATGCCTAAGAAGGTAACGGTATAAATTGGCCAAACCATATGGTAAAGGCGATATTCGGCCAAATTTTCTAAATAAAGGAGTTAAGGGTCATCTGGATCGACTCATCGAGCAAATATCATAAACACATTGTTTCATACGAACTCCTAAAATCTTGCTCTTGGTCCATCTCTTTCGGGTCACAACAAATACCAATTGATTGATCTCGGCACTCATTAATTTTAGATATTAAAAACGGGTCTCAGTTGATCGTCATTTCGTCGAGTTTATTAGGTATAACAAAATACTACAATGATTTTATATTTCTCTACTTTTATAGATTGATATTTATAAAGTTTATTTTCCTTCATCGCCATATTCTTTTAGTTATTATTATGAACAAAATATTAAAACAATAGGGGAAAAAATGCTGCAAAGTCACTATTTAAAACCGTATCAAACCCTTCATGTTATACAATTTTGTCAACTGTTTTGAAAAGGATTAATTTCACAAATTCTCCTCAACCTTTGAGTTAACAGTCAGTCGGCTCCCCAACCTTTTTTTGACCTCTTGAATCCTCAACATTTTATAAATCCACACAATATCTCCTTTTTGAGGGATTTCATCAATTTTCCAATATAATTGCTATTGTACCACTTAACTTTTTAATTTTAAAGACAAAAGATTTAAAATTATTAAAAATAATTAAAAAAGAAAAAGAAAACATCCAAACCGGGCCTCCAAAATGCTGTCGTTTCCGATAGTAAAAGCAGTGGCGAAGGGAGGTGGGGGCTTAACGGGGCACTGGCCACGACAAACATAGAATTACCTTTTTTTTTAATTTTAATATTATGTTTTTGCAGTTTTTGTATAACAAATTAGTAAATTGAGATTTCTAAACGACAATTCTTATGATTACTTAATGTTAATATAGAATAAGTAGCTAGTACTCCATATTTTTTTTAAATACAATGGAGATATAAGGGGGGAGGGAAAATAGGGGCAGAGAATGTGTGGTTCAAACTCAAGACTTCTCGTTCAGAAGGTGAAAACCTAACCACTGGAATACTTATTCGAACCACAAGTAGCCAGTATTCTTAGATTAGTAAAAAATTAAATCGTAAAAATAATATAAAATTCATTGACATATTATATAATGAGCATATTTTTAAAGTATTATTTTTTCAATAAAGAATACGATAAAAACAATTAACTTTTTGATGTTATCATACTACATGTTATACAAAATATTTATAGTTAAATTGTGCCCCTACTCGATTGGCGTCCTAACTCCGCCACTGAGTAAAAGTATGACAACATTTTTGCCGGCAAAAAAGGGGTGAATCCCCCCATTTGCTGTCAGTTCTGGCAGCAGTTTGCTGTCATTTCTTGCAGCACAGGCCCCAAACCCAAAAAAAAAAAAAAAAAACCAATTTTTTGGCAAAACAGGGGGACACTCCCCCAGTGCTACCAATTCTGGAAGAACTTTTATTGCCGGAAACGGCCTCAAAATGCTGCCCTTTCTGACAGCCAAAAAGAAGGGTGAATGGTAAGGTGGGTAGGGGTGTCGGTGAAATGGGGTTTTTTTAATTTTTTTTATTATTTTTAATATTTTTAAATTAAAAAGTTAAGGGGTATAGCGGTAATTTTATTGAAATATTAACGGTAATATCAACGGAATCTGTAAACAATGACTTATTGTGCGACTTTATGAAGGATTGGGGCCCTAGGAGGTCGAAAAAAATATTAGAGATTTAGCTGATTCTTAACTCAATTATTAGAGATGATTTGTGAAATTAACCCTTTTGAAAAATTTAACAATTGAAAAAAAAGGGGAAAAAAAACCTTCAAATAATACCACTTGTTGTACCTTCAAGATTTATCTCATGTAGAAAATCACGTAAAAAATGTCTTCCCCATTGTCAATATGTTGGGTGTTATGGGTGACACTATTTGACAGAAGGCACGTGACATGCTCGTGCGCATCCCACCAACATGACAGTATTTATTTTAGCAAATATAAAGTGGTACTGTATTTGCTACCACCCACCCGCCTGATAATGTTATCGGATGTCTCTGCAAAAATTGCACCAACCAATGTCACACCTTGTCCCCCTTTACATTGTTACTATATTCAAATCTTAGGTTGACCATGGTCCTCACTCTCCAAGTTTCATGTAACAAAAATAATTTAGGATAATAAGTCCCAAGTACGACTGGACATTTCACAGGTTGACCCAGCCGAATCAGACAACCCGATGAGTTCGAGCAAGTTCGAAGTTCGATAGGGTTTTGGGATGAAAAATAAAAAACTGAAAAATAAGGGTTAATTTCACATGTCGACCCAATCTTTAGAGTTAGTATCAGTTGGGTTCATAACCTTTTTTTCAACGCGCTGAGTCCTTAACCTTTCATTATGTCGGGTAAAAAATCTTTTTGACAATTTCCGTCAAGTTTTCTGTTAAATTCTAGACCGAATTACCATTATACCTTTATCATTTTTTTAATTAAAAATAAAAAGTTTTAAAATATAAAAAAATATAAAAATTAAAATAAAATAAAAATAAATAAAAAGGCAAAAAGGGGGGGGGGGGGATTCATCCGTCCCAACTGGCTGCCCAAAAACAAGGGGGGGGCTGCCCCCCCCC
>CAVNYN010277968.1:0-17580 GCA_963692815.1 Nyctanthes arbor-tristis
CTTCAAATTAAACTAAATTAATTAATGATAATTTTAATAAATTCATTTCGAGAAAAACCAACAACCTTCAGAATTTGGTTCAAGCTTAATATTTATAGAGCTCATGGCAGACGACGCATCCTCCTGACGGTGATCGCCGGCTACGACATTGTACGGAACCATGGAAACCTGCTGCATCTGCCGCAGATTCAAATTGTACTGCCGTGGCTCGTTATGCAACGATAGCATATTAAGTTTTTAAATTATCGATTGTCCAACTTGCAGTTCAAACTGAGATGAAGAAATGATCGCATGAGAAAGAAGAGAATGGAAGAGAAGGGAAATCGGTTTCCGAGGCTTTCGTTAGAATCTATTCTATTTATAGTGAGGTTTTCGTCGGAATCTAATATATGTGGGGGTCTGGGGGAGAGGAAATAGGAACTAGAAAAGTCCATTCGTCTGATATTGTCAAAAATAAATAAATATAAATAAATCTTCACTATTACAAAAAAAAAAAAAAAAAAAAGGTAAGGGGCCAATTTACTGTTCAATGGAGAGTAACACTTTTTTAAAAAAGTTTTCTAAGCTCATATACTTGCCCAAAAACTTCTTCTACATTTTTACTTATCTTGTGTAGTTTTTTTATTTTTTGTTTTCTTAATTTATGATTTAATGTCTAAAATATTATAAAATTAGTGGGTATAATAGCGACAAGTTTTACTCCATAAATATTTAACCAAGACGATGATATTTTAAGTGCATTTTTTAATGAAGTGAGGCATATTTCTAACTTTTATTTTATATTTATTTTCTCAAGTATTTATGCTAGACATTATTTTATTTCACTTATATAAATATGATGTGTCATGTATGAAAATTACTTCCGGTTTATATTAGATGATTTCGAAATAAAAAAGCAAGCTTAAGAAACAATCAGACGGACCATTTTATAATGCAATTTTTTACTTTTTAAGGTGAAATTTTGTGCCATTTATTTTATATTTGAAATTTCATCTATAGACATGTACTATACATTATGTCATGTGCTTTATTTTATATTGTTGTTATTAAAGAAAATTTTATTAATGTTTCATGTATTATCAATTACACGGATTATACAATAAGATCTATTATTTTTGCTCGATTTCACCTAATTTCTTATCATATGTTATCTTTAACCAGCTAGGTGTCAAATACGATATTACCAATAATATTAATTGTTATAGTCTTATAGACTGGATATTTCCAAAATTACTCAATTACGAATTTACAACCTTAATGCTAATAAAATCCAGATCGGAAGAGCAAGCAAAAAGTAAAACAAAACACGTGCAACGCACGTGTGAAAACTAGTACATTAAAAAAATTGTTTTTTTTTTAATGAATGTCCACATGAATTTAATGAAAGAGTTAGCCCACGTGGTTAAAAGCCTAACCGCTTACCAAGATTACTCGGGTTCGATTTCCTACCACCTCTCCCTCGATCCCCCTTTGTACAATAATAATCTATATATTAATAATAAGAGAAGTTTGTCTAGTCTAATTTTTTCCGCCAATGGTCTGGCTTCATAAGGATTCTAATGATATTACTAATGACGTCACTGTGAAATTATATTTTTTTATTTTTCCTAAATTATCTTCTTCACCACATCTTTATCCTTTCCTTTTTGAAATTTATACTGATCCACTCTATCTTCTAATTTCTGTTAGAAATATTATAGTAAACATTTGAATTTTTTTAAGCATGCATCACAATTCTTGAATTAATTCTTTTCAGAAAAAAATCTCGAATTAACCAATTTTACATATTTTAAATCTATGAAAAGCTAAATTTGACGGACTATGGTTTGATTGGTTTTTTCTGAGAAAGTAAGTATGGTTATATAAATTGTACATTGCCATTTCGTGGAAATTAATTAATCATACTTATATTATATTTACGGAAATTTAATAGAAAATTGATTGCTAATTCTATATTATCATTTTTTTAAAGTATAGTTATTTTAATATTTATTTTTTATTATAAATAATTAGGAATACAATCAGAGTAAAACTTTCTTCCTTCAATAATCCCAAAAAAATCCAAATTTAGCATTATAATGGGAAAATAATCGGGACGTCATCTTTCTTTTCTGCCCTAATTTTTTTAATTTCTGTTGCCATGCCCGTGCAATGCACGGGGTGAAAAATTTAGTAATAATCTATATATATAATAAGAGAAATGTGACTTTTTCCACTCATTTTCTAGCTCTGTAAAATTTCTGGCTCTGTAAGATTTTTGGCTCTATAAGATTTCTGGCGATATTATTTAATTGTATTTTTTATCTTTTTTTTTTGTTTTTTTGGAAATTTTCACGCTAATTTATTAAATGATATTTATTTTTTCCTTTATTAACTCATATTCAATCATCAATTCACGGTAATTTCTTTAGCCAACTATTTTGAATTAGGGACCTATCACTTATCAAATCGAACACGAAATTAATTGGGAGTTTTATTTCAAAAAAAAGTAAATAGTAATCTTTTTTTATTAGCCTACAAAGATATAAAAAGAAATGAGTTAGTATATAAAAGAATTGCCAAGATAATAATGTAGTGATTCCAATATAAACTAAAAATATAAAGTATTAAAATAAAAGTATTATATCTTCATCCATTAAAATTAATTTTTGAACTTGGATGGGACCTTCTGCATTCGTGTAGTTTTTAATGGAACTTTTACAAATGATGAAAGTTAATTTGATGCTCCATTCTTGATCAAACGCTCTCAATTCCTTTATTAGTATACAATGCTCTTCCTTTCTAGGTATCACATGATCACTAGAGAAAAAAGAATTATTATGTATAGAGAAGTGCTTTTGTAATAAAATATTGTAATGAAAATTATATATTTAAAATATATTCATTTGAACATACAACATGCAAGACACGTTTCAACAACTAGTCTAAACAAACGGGCCCATAATTATATTACAACATATCGTTTCAATAAAGGAGCAACTATGTCCAAAAAATATACACGTAAGATAAACTATTAGTCAACCTTAATAAAAAATTAAATGAAAAATCAGTATTATAATTAGACACCATAAAACGAAGTACAACTGAAGCTAAATGATTAGAGGACCTTTAGTCGTAATGAAGAATAATAAAAAAAACAAATAAAATAAATTAAAACAAAAGCAGAAAAGAATAATTACAATGATTAATGCACGTTTGATAAACTATTATTCAACCTTAATAAAAAAATTAAATGAAAAATCTGTATTATAATTAGACACCATAAAATGAAGTAAAACTGAAGCTAAATGATTAGAGGACCTTTAGTCGTGATGAAGAATAATAAAAAAAACAAATAAAATAAATTAAAACAAAAGCAGAAAAGAATAATTAACGAGTTATTGTCTCTCGAATATCCAATTGACCAATTAATTCTTTATAACGTACTCTTTTTTTTGGGGGGGGGAGGACAAATAAGCCAGTAATTGTTGATGTTTTCCTAAAATTTTCTGCAAACCTCTTTGAGATGAATAGTCTTTTTTGTGCAATTTCAAATGTAAAGTAAGTCTCCTTATCTTAGTGGTGAAACTTAATACTTCAAATTCAACAGACCCTCTGTTTTCTTCGTTTTCTTTTTTAGAAATAACCTAAATTAATGAATTTTTTACTATAAAAAAATTTCCCCTTTCCCTTTTTACAGATATGGATTTTACCGATCAGTAATAAAAATGCCATTCATTTTAATGTGGTATATACAATAATCTAATCCAAATTTCTTTATGAAGTCCTAATTTTTTTCAATTCAAATGCATCCGATCCAATTTATCGTAATCGATTAGTTAACATGTTGGTTAATCGTATTCTGAAACACGGAAAAAAATCATTGGCTTATCAAATTATCTATCGAGCCATGAAAAAGATTCAACAAAAAACAGAAACAAATAGATATCTGTTTTACGTCAAGCAATACGTGGAGTAACTCCCGATATAACAGTAAAAGCAAGACGTGTAGATAGATCAACTCATCAAGTTCCCATTGAAATAGGATCCACACAAGGAAAAGCACTTGCCATTCATTGGTTATTAGCGGCATCCCGAAAACATCCGGGTCGAAATATGGCTTTCAAATTAAGTTTTGAATTAGTGGATGCTGCCAAAGGGAGTGGCGATGCCATACGCAAAAAGGAAGAGACTCATAAAATGGCAGAGGCAAATAGAGCTTTTGCACATTTTCGTTAATCCATGAACATGATCTATACACCTCGATCGAAAAAAATCAAGAGAAAAGGAAGGAATCGGAATTGATCAATAGGTTTCTCGAAACAAACGAAAACGAAACGAAAGATGAAACATAAATCATGGATCAACTAAGCCCTCTCGGGGACTTTCTTAAAGAGGAACCTCATGTAAATACCATGGAATAAGGTTTGATCTTGATCCTATTCCATTCCAAAAATGGAAAGTTTCTCTCCTTATCATTCAGAAAAGACAAAAAAATTTCAGGATAAGAAACATTGTCTAGAATTTCTCTTAGATTAGAATCCATAGCTGATGATAGAACTAGAATAGATATTTTTTGTTTCCTACTTACGTGTGCCCATATCCTTGCTTTTCTATCAATCTCTAATTCTGATCTTCCTCCCCAATCTGATATTATGGTACCTGTATAGACCGAAATTTCGTTATGGTCCAATTCTGATCGGTAATAAATACCGGGGCTTTGCAATATTTGATTGATCACAATTCTATATATTCCATTTACTATAGAAGTTCCCAGGGAATTCATTGGAGGAATGTTTCCAATAAAAATGGTTTGTTCTTGAATATCCCTACTGTTTTTCCAAATTAATCCCGCAGATACATATAATTCAGAAGAATATGTGAGTGATTCATACACATCATCTCTTTCTTTTATCAACGGTTCTACCAATTGATAACTTTCCACAAATAATTGAAATTCAATTTCTTAATCTATATCTTCTATTTTTGGAAACTTATCTGTCAAACCCTGATCAAGAAACCTACAAAATCCTTCAAATTGTATCTGATTAAATCTAGGTATTGTAGACATTCCCTCATTACTTCATATTACCTGGATTTAAAGAAGCAGTCAAAATATGATAAATCAGTCTTATCTTTGGAGCAATTTAATTTTTTTTCATACACTTTAATTAGAAACTGTAAAACAAAATAAATGTGTAGACAAATGGAAGGATCATAGAAAGAGAGAAAAAGAATATCAATCCGATATAGAATTCCAATATGTATATGTAAGGTCTACGAGTCATCTCGTAAAAGACAGTGTAATAAAGCATCAATACTAATCGATTCATCCATATATAATTAAATATTAAATGAACCGCTCTTTTAGAAGAAAAAAATCAAGAGCTTGGAGCCAATAAAGACTAAGAAGGTTAGCTCAGGAACAAATTGGATTATGAAGCTCCATTGTAGAATTCGGACCTAACCATTAAGTACGAAGCGATGGGAACGATGAAACCTGTGAATGCAAAAGATTTTTTTGAAAAAATGAATCTTAATGATTCACTAGTTGGGATGACAAAATAAACCGGGGATCGGGAATCCAGATTTTATTATCGTGGAATCTAACTTTTCAATTTCCAAGTGACTCATGGATATAAATTGTGAAAATTTGTATTTTTTTTCTCGAATTTTTCATTGAGAAATAAAGGATTTAATCCTTTTAAGAAATAAAGTTTTTGATTGGAATATAAATAAGACCGAAAGACCCTTTAACTATTTAAAGGGGTAATAGAACGAATCGCACTTTTACCACTAAACTATACTCGCTACAACGTGATTATCGTATACAAATAGATCTTTTGTCGAGCAGTGTAATTGGGCATGATCAAGATAGGATCGAATCATCAAAATTCAATTTTGCGTGGGAGTTCCTGTTTAATGAGATTCTGAAAAGATAAAACTTTAGTTATTTATATTAAATAACTTTATTTAAATTAAATAACTAAAGTTTTATCTTTTGCTAAAGAAGTTTTGATAGCTATGGATTACAAAAACCACAAAAATCATAACAGAAAAATGCATTGCGGAAAAATCGATAGTTTCTTTTTTAGTTCTGAAAAAAGAAAAACTAAAATTCAAATAGAAAAATAAAAAGAATGTAAAAAGCCTTTCTTCTTTTTGTTGTTGCTTTAATATCTTAAATTTATTTGAATATAATAAATAACAATCATTTTTGTTTTCAAATCAGATAAATCATTATTTATCTATAATTCGTTAGGACAAAAAAAGGGCCCGGCTATGTACTGACCAGGCCAGGCCATGAGAATAAGAAGGGCCTTTCGAACAAAATCAGCACAAAGATGTCTTCTTTTTCTTTATTTATTATTTTTTTAGTTTGTTTTTTATATGCTGCTCGTTTGAGCCCTTTCTATACCTAAAAAAAGATTCCTGATTTCTATATCTCTATAGAGAAAGAAGAAAAAGAAAGACTCCTTACATTATATTATGTGTAATGTAGTAATTATCTTTTTCAATTGGGAGAGATGACTGAGTGGACTAAAGCGTCGGATTGCTAATCCGTTGTACGAGTAATTCATAACGAGTTCAAATCCCTCTCTTTTCGTTTCCGTTGATGAGTTGATTTTTTTTTTTTCAAACTTTTCAAATCTTAGTTAAATGTGTGTGATAGATAAAATCCTAAGAAATTTGGAAAATTAACTAGGGAAAAACCGTTGGGTTCCATTCTTCATGTCCGGGATTACGTCCTTATGAACTAATTATATAAGAAGAATAATCACTTAAATTAATTAAATTCAGTATTATAGAATATCTATAACAATGACAATTGTTCAGTCTATCTGATAGATACGAGAATCCCTCCCTATTTTTTTGATTTTGATTTTCGCAATCAGATGAAAAGAATAAAGATTCAAATCTTACCTTACATCAGTTTTTTTATCCATCTCGTGAAAAAAATGGGATTTCTTTCTTCTTTTCTGTGATCTATTTAAAATCAGTGATGAGTCAATTAAAAAAGAAAGACTTATCTTTCCTAAGATGATCAAATGTGATCCTTACTGTCCAATTTTCTTCAAATAAACCAATGATGTCTAAATAAGAACCTTTTTTTTTCCAATTCGAAAGAGTTTTAATAACTATTTCGAATGATTCCTTGTAAGTTGAATTTTTGGCACTCAAAAAGTAGGAAATAGGTCAATCTATCCTATTGATCACTTGCACTTGAAGTCGCAGACTCTAAAAGAACTTATTTTTCGTTTAGCTATTTCGATTTCTTTCTTTCTTATATAATAGAAAAAAGGAACTAAACTTATCAAATTTATTTCTCATTGATCTATTATTTCATCTAGATTCAATCCAAATCACGATGGTATTTTCTTGTTCCTCAATGGGTCTCTTTCATCTTTTTAGGTTTATGCTATACTTCCGGTAAAGATCCGCCCTATTTTGATTTGCACATATAGAACAAATCTTCCCATTGCCTTTTTCTTTTTGTTATGACTTTCTTTTTTTTTTTAATTCATTTCATATCTTTGATCATGTATTTAGTTTGAGATTACCTCGCTTGACAAATAAGATCTCTTTACAAATACCAAACAGGAATCATTTATGATACAAGTAATAATCATAGATATATTACGAATTGGGTTTTTTCTAAACGGAGCCTGGATACTTCATCTTTTTAGTCCAAACCAAGCCAACCATAAATTATTCTAATTGATAATAGTAATGTAAATCCGCTAAACAATGAATCTAATTGCACTTCACGCTCCAAATTTTAGATGATTCAATTTCTCTTTCTTGGGCGAAACAGAGGATATCTCGATCGGGGGAGAGAACGGGAGAATCTCATATGACTCAATATATCTGACAAGTCACATTGTACGTCAACCCAAGATGCATCTTCCACTCCAGGACTTTGGAAAGGTACTTTTGGAACACCAATAGGCATCAATTGAAAGAAAAAAGAACAAAGTACTATATTTCACTTTGATGTGGAAACGTAACAACATGATTTATTGTCTTTATAATATTAGTTTTATCGTTTTTATTTTATCCATAGATTAGAAAAATTCATAAGGAAAAACAAAAGAAATAAAAGAAAATTTTTACAAATAGGACCTTCTAATGATATGAATAAGGAAGGACACATTTACTGATGGAAAATGGTATATGGGCCATAATTATTACGGAGAACCCGCATGGCCCAATGATCTTTTATATATTTTTCCAGTAGTAATTCTAAGTACTATTGCATGTAATGTAGGCTTAGCGGTTTTGGAACCATCAATGATTGGTGAACCAGCAGATCCGTTTGTAACCCCTTTGGAAATATTACAGGAATGATATTTCTTTCCCGTATTTCAAATACTTCGTACAGTACCCAATAAATTATTGGGTGTTCTTTTAATAGTTTCAGTACCTGCGAGATTATTAATAATACCCATTTTAGAGAATGTTAATAAATTCCAAAATCCATTTCGTCATCCAGTAGCGACGACCGTCTTTTTGATTGGTACTATAGTCGCTCTTTGGTTGGGTATTGGTGCAACATTACCTATTGATAAATCCCTAACTTTAGGTCTTTTTTAATTTGATTCAATTGTGAAATAACACGAATATCAATAGGAATATGATGGAATCCCCTTTCATTTTAAATATAATCAAATTAAAAAGGGTGGTTTCTCCTATGTTTTCACATAAAAAAATATTTGTTCTCTCCTAATTTTTTTCGTAAAATCTCGTCTAATAACTAACTAATAACAAGTAATAAGTTAAGGTTCTGTTCTATTCCAATACCAACACAGAATGAAAGGACAATATAAAAAAAAAAGATTTTTTTCTAGTGATCATGTCTTCACATTCATTTAAGATATTATGGGAATGAACCTATTACGGAATTTAATGAATTAAGGTCAAAAAATAAAAAAGTTTTATAGGGTTACTGTTCACTCTAAAATAGAAAATGAATTCGATACAATTCCAAAATCTTTTTTATTTTGGTTTGATCATTTCTTAGGTTTTGATTTCATAATAATTTTATTCACAAAAAATAATTCTCAAAAAGAGTTTTCTTTTAGAAAAAAGTTAGATGATCCAGTTTGTATTATTAAGTTTATGCTCAATGAATCGGTTGATAGGAATCACGAGATGGATAGATGTTACAAATGGATAATATATTTTGTTTTATATGTCTGTCACTTTATCTTTGTTTGTACCATATATAATGATAGATGAATCAAAAACTTTCGATTGGTATTTTTGGGCATCCTCCTATTTTACAAAAATTGAAATTTAGGTAAATGCTTTCTAAACATATGTACAAAAATAACATATTTCATTTTGCTCCTTCATGCTTACTATAACTAGTTATTTCGGTTTTTTACTAGCGGCTTTAACTCTAACTTCAGCTCTATTTATTGGTCTGAGCAAGATATGACTTATTTGAAATTTCTATTTGGAAGAAATAATTCCTAAAAGAAATCTTTCTGTGAGATTTGATGTACTCTATAGTTACTAACTGCGTCAATTGTCAATTCTTGGTCATTGAGATTCAAGCCAATTCAGATTAATATTTAGGTATAGATATTACCCTTTTTTTCTCATTTTCAAAAAATTGAAATGATTGAAGTTTTTCTATTTGGAATCATGTCGAAGTAAGGAACCATGGCATATATGTTTGATTTTATAGAATAAAATAGATAAATCGAAATATTTCATGACTTTGTTGACCTGACCAGGAAAAACGAAGTTATCTTTTAGGATACTTCTTAATTGAATGAAATTTGAATGGGTGTGATATGGATTGATGTAGATACAGTTATTAGACTACTTTAGTGATGCTCATTTTATTTGGTATATCTAAGTCTAATAAATTTAAAAAGTCAAAATCATGACACATAAGCGGTTAAAAACTCCAAAGAGTAATTTAAATAGATATAGGGAATGATCCGCTGTATTTGTGGACAAGCCAAGGTTTGTTGAAAAACGAATCTCTTTGGTAAGTTTCATTGTTAACAATGCCAAATGGGCTTTTTCTTCGTATAGCTTACCTAGACCTATCGAAGCACAAAGGGGATGGTCTTCTTTTTCTATATTCAATCAAGAGAAATCCCTCTAATCTAATAAAAGGAATATACCAACACTAAGATATTCTAAATCAAAATATCTATCCATTGTTTTACATTTGAATACTTCTTCTATTCTAAATCACTAATAAAAAAACGACAAACTTTGGATTTTATTCCTAAAAAAATAGAAATCTATAAAGAATTTAAAATAATATATAGATTTGAAAAATAATAAGTTTGAAATTCTAAACACACAATAAGAATTCTATTCTCTTTTTATTTGGAACTAGGTTTCTTTATAGCAAGTATTCTAGGTGAAAAGAAGAGAATTTGTAAAAAAGTAATAGTTTGAGTTATACTAACTAAATAAAATCGAAATAAAAGAAGTAGACTGGAAATAGGATTCCGGTCAAGTCAGTCGATGAATCTTGAAATGAGATATGGCCCACAGTAAACAAAGGAAAGAAATTAAATGGTTTGGTGAAAACGAATTCTTGTTTTAACTAAACAGTTATGGATGACTTGACAATTTCAATTCGAATCGACCCATCCGATATATTTTCCACGTTCATAGGAGTACATCTATGTTTTTGCTTTATGAATATGCATTTTTGGTACTCAAAAAGTAGGAAATAGGTCAATCTATCCTTAAGTCACTTGAACTTGAAGTCGCAGACTCTAAAAGAACTTATTTTTCGTTTAGCTATTTCTATTTTTTTATATATTAAAGACGGTGTCTTGATAAGACTTCTTCAGAAAAATAAACATATTCGTTCTGTAGCGAATCTTTTACAAGATCAATTCGGATTGGCTCTGGTTCACTTAGAAAATGTGGTTCGAGGAACTATATGTGGAGCAATTCGGCATAAATTGATACCAACTCCTCAGAATTTAGTAACTTCAACTCCATTAATAACCACTTACGAATCTTTTTTTGGTTTACACCCTTTATCTCAAGTTTTGGATTGAACTAACGCATTGACACAAATAGTTCATGGGAGAAAATTGAGCTATTTGGGCCCTCCCATTTAGTGAGATTCTGAAAAGATAAAACTTTAGTTATTTAAATTAAATAACTAAAGTTTTATCTTTTGCTGAAGAAGTTTTGATAGCTACGGATCACAAAAAACACAAAAATCATAACAGAAAAATACATTGTGGAAAAATCGATAGTTTCTTTTTTAGTTTTGAAAAATGAAACTAAAATTCGAATAGAAAAATAAAAAGAATGTAAAAAGTCTTTCTTCTTTTTGTTGTTGCTTGAATATCTTAAATTTATTTGAATATAATAAATAACAAGCATTTTTGTTTTCAAATTAGATAAATCATTATTTATCAATAATTCGTTGGGACAAAAAAAGGGGGCCCGGCTAGGTACTGACCAGGCCAGGCCAGGCCATGAGAATAAAAAGGGCCTTTCGAACAAAATCAACACAAAGATGTCTTCCTGTACTTGAACTGTTAGATAATCATAGTCAATGAAGAATTTGTCCAACCTAGAGATGAAATTTGACTAAATGCTTCGTGAATCATCTGATTGCTAATTGTGGAATGAGTATCTTTTTTAGTTTCACTCGATTCATATACTTTTATTTCTCTTGATCGAAATAAGAGAATTGGATTTCTTTTTAAGAGTTCTCTTCTTATTTTATTTATAAAAATAACACCTTTGATGACCCTTTTTTTTGTTTCTTTTAAAAATTTTTGAAGTAATTTTATTCTTTCTTTTAAAAATTTTGGAACTCGAAAATTTTTCTTTTTTAATTTTCTAATTTTTTTCGAGTTCCTTACAAACGGGTTCAAAAAAAGGGGGTCATTTTCGGGGAGAACCAAAAGGAAGTTCGATTTTCATTCCTCGAACTGTTAAAAAACAAAAATCATCTTTTTCTTTTTTCTTTTTCATTATTAGATCTTTATGACAGATCCTATTGAATTAGGACTATATTCGCTATTCTAATATTAAAATTCAATAGAGATAAAATTAGAATTGGAACAGTTGACCCCCCTTTTTATTTCATTTCTTTGGACCTCGAAAGGAATTTGTCGATAATTCGATTAAATCTTCTTGTTCCTATATTTTCTAAGGGAATAAAAAAATATTCCTTTCCTCTATAGAGAAACCTTTCTTCCAAGTCACAAGATAAGAACCCCTTAGTTTACCTTTCTTTGATTACAGATCAAGCTGAATTTATATCTATCTAAGTTTAAGCTATCTATCAGATCGCGACTTCGTGTACCAAACATTTCTATATCGCTGCAACCGATATTTTTATTGCGACAATGTGATGGAAAATGGATGTGAGAAAGAAACTTTCATTTCCAGTTTTCTATTTTTTTAAGGAAAAAAATATACGAAATTCTCTCTTTCTTAGAGATTAAACTCAACCGAAAAATGTCTTTTTTGCTTTGACCCGGGGGAAGATATACTCTAAAGTTTTAGAAGGAAAAGAAAGGGGATATAACAAAGAAGAAACTCAAAGAAAACGAAAAAAAGAAATTGATTATGTAATTGTAACAGTTTAGTACACATAGAAATTATTTTAATCTATAAATCTCTTTATTTTTCTCAATCTCACGAACAAGATCTAAGAATAACATTAGTTAATCGAACAAGAGGGGGTAGATCAGAGAATCAATTGGTAGTGAGAGAGGGGATCACTTGTTCCTTGAAAAGTTCTTTCAAAGGATTCATCTATCTAATTGATGAATCATAAGAAGACAGTACATGGTTCAAATGTTTAGTAATAAAGAATAATCAAATTGAGTTCATGGATTTCCCTAGGTCAGTTTATGGGCCAATAAATATAAATAAAAAATATAAATAAAGTATTTTTATCTTCGAAACCCATTAGAAGGGGCAGTGCAAGAGAAATCATAGAGAAATGATCGAATCTTCGGACACCCCGAAAATACTATGAGGTGCTTGGAAATGGTCGAAGTAGTTGAATAGGAGGATCGCTATGACTATAGCCCTTGGCAAATTTACCAAAGACGAAAATGATTTATTTGATATTATGGATGACTGGTTACGGAGGGACCAACCAACATTTATCGAATTTGAAAAAAAGTGAGTTCGATCCTCTTATCTTGATTTCTCGAACCGAGAGATCCATGAATCGGGATCCTGATGCATATAGATACAAATGGTCCAATGGGAGCAAGAATTTCCAGAAATATTTGGAAAATTTCATTTCTGAGCAGAAAAGCCGTTTGCAAGTAGTGTTCGATCGATTATGTATTAATCGACATTCGATTGATTGGTCTGAGGTTGTCGACAAAAAAGATTTGTCTAAGCCACTTCATTTCTTTTTGTCCAAGTCAATTCTTTTTTTGTCCAAGTTGCTTTTCTTTTGGTCTAACTCACTTCCTTTTTTCTGTGTGAGTTTCGGGAATATCCCCATTCATAGGTCCGAGATCTACATCTATGAATGGAAAGGTCCTAATGATCAACTCTATAATTAGTTGTTAGAATCAATAGGTCTTCAAATTGTTCATTTGAAAAAATGGAAACCCTTCTTATTGGATGATCATGATACTTTCTGAAAATTGAAATTCTTGATCAATAGAGGAACAATATCACCCTATTTGTTCAATAAGATACCAAAGTGGATAATTGCCTCATTCCATACTAGAAATAATCGCAGGAAATCCTTTGATAACACGGATTCCTATTTCTAAATGATATTCCACAATCAAGACAATTAGCAGAATCCCGTGAAACCATTTCGTAGAAGTTCACTGATATCTTCTTTTTATAAAGCAAATCGACTTCGAATCTTGAATAATCCACATCACTTCTGCTTCTATTGTAACACAATGTACCCCTTTTCTGTGGAAAGGGCCTGTATCAGTAATTATGATTTTATGTATGGACAATTCCTCAATATCTTGTTCATCCGAGCTCAGGTTATGGAAAAAGGATCCGAGAAGAAGGTATCAGCAACAACTGGTTTTATTACGGGACAGCTCATGATGTTCATATCGATCTATTATACGCCTCTGCATCTAGCATTGGGTAGACCTCATACAATAACAGCCCTAGCTCTAGCATATCTTTTGTTTCATTTCTTCTGGAACAATCACAAACACTTTTTTGATTATGGATTCCTACCATAAATTCAATGCGTAGTTTCAGCATTCAATGTGTATTCCTAAATAATCTCATTTTTCAATTATTCAACCATTTCATTTTACCAAGTTCAATGTTAGCCAGATTGGTCAACATTTCTATGTTTCGATGCAACAACAAGATGTTATTTGTAACAAGTAGTTTTGCTGGTTGGTTAATTGGTCACATTTTATTCATGAAATGGCTTGGATTGGTATTAGTCTGGATATGGCAAAATCACTCTATTAGATTGAATAAGTACATTCGATCTAATAAGTACCTTGTGTCAGAATTGAGAAATTCTATGGCTCGGATCTTTAGTATTCTCTTATTTATTATCTGTGTCTACTATTTAGGCAGAATACGGTCACCCATTCTTACTAAGAAATCGAAAGAAACCTTAAAAATGGAACAAAGGATGGAAAGTGAGGAAGAAAGAGATGTAGAAATAGAAATAGCTTCCGAAATGAAGGGAACTAAACAGGAAGAAGAGAGATCCACCGAAGAAGATCCTTCTCCTTCCTTTTTTTCAGAAGAAGAGGAAGAGGCGAAATAGAATCAACTTGAATTCGGGACCGCTATTCGAAATCTTAGTGAAACACTGGATTTCTTATCTCATGTCTGTTTTTTGTGAAAAAATACCAATTGAAGTGAAAGGTTTCTTCAAACAACAAGGGGTTGGGTCAACTATTCAATCAAATGATATTGAGCATGTTTCCCATCTCTTCTCGAGAAACAAGTGGGCTATTTCTTTGCAAAATTTTGCTCAATTTCATATGTGGAAATTCCGCCAAGATCTCTTCCTTAGTTGGGGAAGAATCTGTACGAATCGGATTTTTTGAGGAACGTATCGAGAGAGAATTTGATTTGGTTAGACAATGTGTGGTTGGTAAACAAGGATCGGTTTTTTAGAAAGGTACGGAATGTATCGTCAAATATTCAATATGATTCCAAAGGATCTAGTTTCGTTCAAGTAACGGATTCTAGCCAACTGAATGGATCTTCTGATCCATCCAGAGATCATTTAGATTCCATTAGTAATGAGGATTCAAAATATCACACATGGATTTTTCGGGATAAGAAATAAACTAAAAAAGCCATAGATAAATCCAAGCGACCTTTTCTTAAATCCAAGCAATCTTTTTGTAGGCGTTTGCCCTCGATTCAATCAGGGGATCAAATTGATTATAGAAACTCATGAGTATATAAACATGAGTTTCGGGAATGTCCCTATTCATAGGTCCGAGATCTACATCTATGAATGGAAAGCTCATAATGATCAACTCTGCAATTACTTGTTGGAATCAATAGGTCTTCAAATTGTTCATTTGAAAAAAATGGAAACCCTTCTTATTGGATGATCATGATACTTTCTGAAAATTGAAATTCTTGATCAATAGAGGAACAATATCACCCTTTTTGTTCAATAAGATGCTAAAATGGATGATTGACTCATTCCGTACTAGAAACAATCGCAGGAAATCCTTTGATAATACAGATTCCTATTTCTCAATGATATTCCACAATCAAGATAATTGGCTGAATCCCGTGAAACCATTTCGTAGAAGTTCATTGATATCTTCTTTTTATAAAGCAAATCGACTTCGATTCTTGAATAATCCACATCACTTCTACTTCTATTGTAACACAAGATTCCCCTTTTCTGTGGAAAGGGCCTGTATCAATAATTATGATTTTACGTATGGACAATTCCTCAATATCTTGTTCATTCGAGCTCAGGTTATGGAAGAAGGAACTGAAAAGAAGGTATCAGCAACAACTGGTTTTATTACGGGACAGCTCATGATGTTCATATCGATCTATTATACACCTCTGCATCTAGCATTGGGTAGACCTCATACAATAATTGCCCTAGCTCTACCATATCTTTTGTTTCATTCCTTCTGGAACAATCACAAACACTTTTTTGATTATGGATCTGCTACCAGAAATTCAATGCGTAATTTCAGCATTCAATGTGTATTCCTGAATAATCTCATTTTTCAATTATTCAACCATTTCATTTTACCAAGTTCAATGTTAGCCATATTGGTCAACATTTATATGTTTCGATGTTTCGATGCAACAACAAGATGTTATTTGTAACAAGTAGCTTTGCTGGTTGGTTAATTGGTCACATTTTATTCATGAAATGGTTTGGATTGGTATTAGTCTGGATACGGCAAAATCATTCTATTAGATCGAATAAGTACATTCGATCTAATAAGTAGCTTGTGTTAGAATTGAGAAATTCTATGGTCGGATCTTTAGTATTCTCTTATTTATTACCTGTGTCTACTATTTAGGTAGAATACCGTCTCCCATTCTTACTAAGAAATGGAAAGAAACCTCAAAAATGGAACAAATGGCGAAAAGTGAGGAAGAAAGAGATGTAGAAATAGAAATAGCTTCTGAAATGAAGGGGACTAAACAGGAAGAAGAGAGATCCACTGAAGAAGAACCTTCTCCTTCCTTTTTTTCGGAAGAAGAGGAAGAGGCGAAATAGAATCAACTTGAATTCGGGACCGCTATTTGAAATCTTAGTGAAACATTGGATTTCTTATCTCATGTTTGCTTTTCGTGAAAAAATACCAATTGAAGTAGAGGGTTTCTTCAAACAACAAGGGGCTGGGTCAACTATTCAATCAAATGATATTGAGCATGCTTCCCATTTCTTCTCGAGAAACAAGTGGGCTATTTCTTTGCAAAATTTTGCTCAATTTCATATGTGGCAATTCCACAAGATCTCTTCCTTAGTTGGGGGAAGAATCCGCACGGATCGTATTTTTTGAGGAACATATCGACAGAGAATTTGATTTGGTTAGACAATGCGTGGTTGGTAAACAAGGATTGGTTTTTTAGAAAGGTACAGAATGTATCGTCAAATATTCAATATGATTCCCCAAGATCTATTTTCGTTCAAGTAACGGATTCTACCCAACTGAAAGGATCTTCTGATCCATCCAGAGATCATTTGGATTCCATTAGTGATGAGGATACGGAATATCACACATGGATTTTTCGGGATAAGAAATAAACTAAAAAAACCATAAATAAATCCAAGCGACCTTTTCTTAAATCCAAGCGATCTTTTCATAGGCGTTTGCCGCCGATTCAATCGGGGGATCGAATTGATTATAGAAACATGAGTTTAATTAGTCAATTTATTAGTGAACAAGGAAAAATATTATCTAGATGAGTGAATAGATTGACTTTGAAACAACAACGATTAATTACTATTGCTATAAAACAAGCTCGTATTTTATCTTTGTTACCTTTTCTCAATAATGAGAAACAATTTGAGAGAACCGAGTCGACCGCCAGAACTACTGGTCTTAGAATTAGAAATAAATAGGCTTATTCTTTGTTCACTTGAATTAGAATTCCAATCGGAACTCAAAGGCAGATTGTTTTTTTGTT
>CAVNYN010277972.1:0-11456 GCA_963692815.1 Nyctanthes arbor-tristis
TGTGACAGCCTCAATCCCACATCGCTTGGGTAGAGAAAGAGAGACCAATTTATATGCCAAGAGACCCACTCCATCTGACATGAGGCCTTTTGGGGTAGAAGCCCAAGAGCAAAACCGTGCGGGCTAGGCCCAAAGCGGACAATATCATGTCAAAGTGGAGCGGGTCGTTACATCGGGCCTCTAGGCATACTATGTACTGTAGTGTCCCGTTGATAACTTGATAAATGACATCATTTATGGGGAAAACCTTGCAAAAGTAACAACATAATTAAAACGATTGCAGGTCTGTGTACGGGTGTACTTTTCTTTTCTTTTTTTTTGGTTCTATTTCTTATATTATGTTATGACATTAAGGGGTGCATTTTCATTTACCTTTTATTATCAGTCATGCAATTATGATTTGGGGGTCTAGTGACTTACCTGGAACTTTCTTGCTTTTCGTGCATTTTCTATCAAGGTCTTTTCAGGTTTTGTGCATAGGGTGGTGCATGTTGCTCTGGTACCTTCATTGTGTTTGTTGAACCACCTTTGTACCATGGTTCGTAAACATTCAAATAACGCCTCAATTGGATAATTTTTTACTATCTGTGTCACTGAGTTCACGGACTCCACAATATTAGAGGTCATGGTGGAGTACTGGTTGACTGTCATATGGGCCTTGACCATATTTGATAGCCAGCCTTTTCCTGAAAAATCAATACAGAGCTTTTAGAAAACAATGCAAGAGTCTCTTTATCTTTTATGGTTATCAATCTTTTTCCTGTTACTAATGTGTCTCTTACTTAAAAGCTTAGGCTTTTAAATGAAGTGGTTCATTTTAGCATAGAGTTTAAGACATCTCCCACCATATAATTTGGTTGGAATAAAGAATTCATATCAATATTCTTAGTTCTGCTTCTACATCTACAAAGTGTGTGTCATGTGTTATTAATTGATTTTAACTATGCAGGTTCATTTCATAGTACATTCTGTAATAATGAGATTTGAGATGAGAAGCAAATTCTAGCTCAGGCAAGTCTTTATACGGTAAGAGAGAAGCATTATTAAGTTTGGGTTGAATGTTTAGTTTTAAAGCATGTATATCAGTGAATACTTTTTTGAGGGCATATTTTTTTCTACCTTGCAGCTGAAATGTGCAAAAAGTTGGTTTTGGCATATATGATTTTGAGTAATTGATGAGAGTTGTGGTGTTCTTACATTATAATATCATTTCAAGGCACAAGGTAAGATGTCTCCTCCACTTATTTTTATATGATAGCCATTGTGAGTCTGTCAATTGTCATTTGTATTTGGTTTTTAGGTCTAGATATTAAAATGCAGTCTTAAGAAATTTCTGAAACAGTAAAATGCTACTAATTCTCAATTAAAAAAGCAAGTGGTATAATGATATATTAAATAGTCAAAATGTTTTAGGACAAAGTAAAATTTATACAGAAGTGGTAGATCTAATTAAATAGGATTACTGAATGTTTTTAATATGGGAATTAATAGAACATACCAGGTAGCTTGTAACTTCCTCACTTATTTCTCTGATATTGCTCATGTGGAGGCTGAAATCATTCAATGTATATGAACGGGCGGCTGCATTGAAATGTGCATCTACTCCCTTGGCTTTGCTTCCATACTTTTTCTTAACATTGTTTAGCAAATGGTAAGAGCATGCCACATGGGTTGCTCTGGGAAATATTCCTTTAGCCACACTTGCTATGCTCCTGTGACGGTCAAACACTATACAGAGATTTTCCCTTTTCCCTAACGCTTAACCAACCCCAGAATTCAACAGTCTCACCATCCCCAACCCCAAATGCTAGGATGAAAATGTGATTATTAGCATCTTGAGTACAGGCAATAAATAATGTTCCACTGTAGATGCCATTTAAATAGGTTGCATCTATGACAATAACTGGACGACAATGTATCCAACCTCTAATTGATACATCCAAAGCAACAAAGCAATAGAGGAAGCGGTAATTATCATCAGTCTCTATCCTAGTCATTGTACCTGGATTGGTTTTTTCAAGCATGTGTAAATAGGAAGGCAAAATCTGGTATGACTCTACAGGGTCGCCTCTTATCATTTTCAGGGCAGACTCTCTAGCTTGTCTGGCCTTATTATATGTGAGCTTTATCATAAAATTTTCTTGCGTGTCATTGATTATATCTGCTGGGGTATAAATGGTTCGGGAGTTGATGAATTTATATTTTATGCAATGACCGACAAATTCAGCAGTTGCATTTTTATGTGCAGTGGAAAAATTATCAGCTGAGCAGTGATGTCCCTCATTGATCTTTTCGGATTCTGAATAGCAGTGTGTCTGTCACTCTTGTCGCTCGCAGGCTCCATTTACATTCTCTAGTCAAGCATTTCACATGATACTCTATTTTATTAGACTTGTAGGTGTAGAATTGGTAACCATTAGTTATAGCATTATGTGCAACACTCAGTAGATCAAATCTTTATTCCGATAGATCTGACCAACTCTAATACTTAGGCCGTCAATTTGATCCACAATCTAACATAAACTAACATCATCATCGTTGTCTAGGCTAAACTTGTTGATAAAGCTCATTTCCAAGGTCGTCTCGTGGAGGCATCAGATGCGGCTGGTCCGGTGGATTAACCAAACTGTTGGATGTTATAGAATGCACAGGCGCTGGTAATGTTCTGAGTTCCGTATCTCTATTACCATTATTTTCTACATTGAGCATCTGATAGTCCACAAATAATGGATACCTGCAGAAGTTCTTTTCTTGTTTCTTGGCTTCTAGGTAAAATTGGAGGGCTAACTCATTGTTTATCCTCAAAAATGCTCCAGTCTCTGCCATTCTATATTTGATATCGAGTGAACAATCATCAACATCAACTTCTAGTACATTGCATACATGTTTTATCAGTTCTTTGTAATTGCAATCTTCTGGAACGAGAATTCCACTAGCATTTTCCTCGATATATTTGCCTGATGATGTCCATTGGCCATCAAACTGTAATACCAATCATTTTTTTATCTTGCAGTATCAGAGAGTTGATAGAGGCTTGATATATATTCTGTGCAGGCAAAATTGAAGAAACAGGAAGAAAAGTATCAGGAATTCTAGAAGGATTTGTGCTATATAACAAAATGTCTAAATAAATCTGCCAGAGAATTTTTGTATACAAAAGATGGACGCCATTTTTCAAAAATCTATAGCATTAATGGTTGGATTGGGGGAGATTTGGATAACTGCTTGTAACCACCATGATTTGGTGTACAGTTATTCTTTCCAAGCACTTTGTTCGGATTGGTATTTTTTAAATTAAATGTGGTCAGTTTTTTGTTTTATTATTTTTTTATTATTTCAGGTGGCATCAAATTGCAGGATTTTTTTTTTTTGCAATTATTAAGGGTATATTTCTAATTTCTTGTTTGATACAGTATTTTTGAATCCCATAATTGTTCCTGACCTATTTGTCTAAAGAACCCGGTAGAAAACTCCGACCCAAGAAGAAACAAACGCTTCAGACCCAAAAAAGAAAAGCAGATCGTATTCTTCACTTCGATCTTCTCTCCGGCTTGGCCTCTGTCGACGATCGACCCTGTGCGTCCTCTAAAAACGTCCATGAAATTCCACCAATTTTGGCTTTGGACGGCGTTCCGGCGACGGCTAGAGGTAGGCAGGAAGGGCAGTGGTTGGTTTCTCCTCTTCTAGGAATCTGCTTCCTCTAATTTTCCAGGTAAATTCTTGCCCTAATTCCTAAATTTTCTTTGGCCTAAGTTATGCTTGAAGTTGAGAGGAATTGTTTTGAATGTGAAAAAAAAGCCATTTTGCCCTAGGCCCAAAGTCACTGTGTTTATCTTACTCTATACTACATTCAGACAACTTAGGATTTAGATTGTGTGAATGATGGATTTGAAAGAAGGTTTTAAGAATCAAGATCGAAACATCTCCAGTAACAAAATGAACACCCTCCAAAATGCCACATTGTCAGAGAACATTTTACTAAAAAATAAAATGGGAATACATGAAGTAGTATTGATATTGTTGTCAATTATGATGCAAATATGAGTAGAAGATGATCTACTAGGGCTGGAATTTTGATAGTGATTATTATTGGAATTTTGGAAGCTTGAAGAGAAATTGGAAGAATCATTGCCTATAAAGATGACTACAAGTTTGTGACAGCTTATGCAAATGGAAATGAGTTGAGTTTTGTTGAGTTTATAAAATTAAAAAAATATATATATGAGGTAGAACGACATAATTAGGGCTGATTCTGTTTGAGTATAAAGTGCTATTAAGGTTTTAATATCATGTAAATTGCAAGAAAAAGTATTTTTAGATATTAGGAAAGAATATAGTCATTCTTTACTATTAACCATGTGATTCATTTAAGATCTGAATTGTAAGTTAATAAGTTTGTCAAAAATAGTGAAATGCATAGAGGAAGTATTTTTACAATCTTAGGTGGTTGTGTTGATGCTATGATTCATTATTCAACATTGAGAAGATAATTGTTATTATTTCATGACACTTGCTGTTTAATCCAATATTTAATTAGATTTTGTTGATTAAAGAATTCTTACGAGTGTACTTCACTAATTATGCTATATTGGGCTGCCTTATAAGGAGTTGTAGAACAATTTGCCGATAATGATAGATTGGACTGCGATCGAAAACATTTGGTCTTAGAACAATGCACCACGGTAGGATGGATGTCTATCCCAATATATGTTTTTTTTTTTTTATGTTGAAGACAATTTATTATCAATACTTTGCAGCTGCAAACCAAAGGAATATATGGGGTCATTGACTTGCTAAATACAGAATATAATACTTCTGACTGAACACGGATGGATCATAGAAATACAAGCGACTTGAATCATACTTAGCTTAAAAAAAATCATAATAGAAGGAACAACGAAAGGAATCTCGAAATTTAACAAAGTAATTTGATGCTTACAACCAATAGACGTGCTCTCAGCTTCAGTTTTGTTCATCATTATTAGAGACAAATGCCGGGGAAAAAAGGTTAGCTTGTTCAGTTTTTTTAATCATGATTTGAAACAGTTAATTCTTTAGTAAAGATAGTAGGTGTGTTATTGTTGTTCGTTTCTTGCATGTACATATTATAATTTGACTAGAAATCTCTGGAAAAAAATATGTGATCTTTCTCTAAATTTGGTAAATTCAACTTCACTTGGCCCATATTCTTCATTAATCTCAAGTTTGCATATGTTGGATAATTTTGTTTGATGTGGGAAACATACCAATTTTCTTCTTCATAGTGACAGTGTGTCTTGTTATGTGTGAAACTATTTTATGCTGAGTTCAAACTTGAAATATTTCTTTGGCCATGACAAGGTTGAACTTGTTTGCTTTTACTTTAGCTTGTTTTCTCTTGAGCTTCTTCTATATGGAATTTAAATCCGAAAAATTTGAACATAGAAAAGAATCAAAGATTATCTGAGTTTATTTTTATATTATTGTTAATCGATTAGGATATTCACATAATTCATTCATGGAGCTAAAAACAAATTGTCATGAACTTAACCTTAGGAGAGTAGCTAACTTTTCTTGACTGACAACTATAAGCAAGGTAAACATGTGTTCTCTTTTACATGCTTTTTGTTGATCCTTATATTTATTAGCCGATACTCACTATTCACTTAACTTACAAAAATTGTTTAGTACAGTATACGAGCAATATCAGATTATGTTTCTGTGTTGAAGTTCATTATGTTTCTGTTGTTGAAGGAGAACTGATGCCCCAGGTTCAAATTTCCTCCAATCTCTTGCCACCACAGCTTGCAATGCTAGTTTTTGGATACATATTTTCCCCTACTCTATTTGTATGTGTTTAGAGAACTCTAGGATTAAGCTAGATGGCCAGCATAGACAGGCATAAACTGTTGGTTTTTTGCTTCGCGTGTTTGCTATTTTTGTGTTCATTTATTTCTTTTTGATGAATTATCCAACTGCAGTCATTCTAGTGGCTAAAATGGATGGATGTGATAGCTAAATTTAGCCTTTAAGTGGCACAGTAATATTCTGTAATCTCTTGTGCTGCAAAGCTGAGTTTGCTTTCATTTCTATGGTTATTCTTTGTCACATAATTGGGTCTCATTTCAAAGGAAAATATTTAACAGTCACTATGATATAATACTTGAAGACAGTGGATAAGCAAACGAATTTAGATATTTTGCTTTATCTGATAGGTTTGGTCCTTTTGGAAATTGCAAAATATTTTCCTAGATGAAGTTCATTATTTGCTTATTCAGAATCTGTGCTCCTCATGTAATTACTACTTTAATATATATGGATGAAAGTTATTTGCGATATTCTTAAAAGAACTTCAGTCTTGATGTATTCATTTAGATTTAGTCCCTGCAAGCGTTTTAGTTGGAATTGCTTATAAGCAAAGAAGATAGTCACTTTTACGGTGCTTTTAAGATTTTGTAAGGCTTTCAATTTGCAAAACATACTCACAGATCTTTAATTTCCTACATGTTTGTAGTTTGGTTAATAAATAACCAATAGATAGGTTTGGCGTGAAAGAATAAAGGACCTATTTGTGTTGGGACGCAAGCTTTAAATCTCAACTTGAATCTACCTTTCCTCGTTCAACTAGGGGATTGTTCAAAATGTGTTACCAATTTAATTGGCAAAACTGCTTAATTCAGAATATGGGCCAGGGAGGCAATAGGTTGGGTTTTTAGACTCAGTGTTCTATGTAATTTGTCTTTGTATATCTGCTAATCCAAGGAAAGCTTTTATCAATTACTCGACTTCTGCGGTCTTTTTCTTCCATTAATGAGCACACCTTACGCAATCATAACTAAGAAAATTCTGAATGTACAATCTTAAGACACACCGAGTACTCGTTTTCTTTCTTTACCCCGCTTGCGTTTACATAATTTCAAACATGATCAAGTAGGTGTATGATATCCCGAGATGATGTGTAAAAGTTCGGTAGAATGGGTACGACAAAATGTTTTTGGGCTACAGAGCCTCGGTTTTAATTAAAAACTTAAAACACAAATATAAACATGTGACTATTTAATGACACAGGCTCTTGTAATTAATAGCCCCCGTGCAGTTAGCGGCCATGTGCACTATAATATTCGTGGCCCTTGAACAAATTAACGGGCGGTTTGCTTCACCAAGCACGGGCTACAATGAGCCTTTGTATTTTTTTTTCCTTCTTCTTCATTGCAAAGGTGAGCCGTTGTGGTTGTTGTTGTTGTTATTATTATTATTATTATTATTCACGACTTTTCCGTACAAGGTAGTATCTAGCTAATGAAATAAATAGATGTACTTGTTATATAGTTAATGTGGGTTTTCTATTTCATGAATTTCTAATATATCAATAATTTATTTAGCATTTAATTAAATTATCACATGTAAAAATAAATCACTAATATATAAATCACTAAATTATAAAAGGTGGATGAGTGTAAGACATTAACTTCTCCATCTTACCCGTAACTTTGTTTTGCTATTGTCAAAAATAACCTTAGACTTTTAAAATTATTTAGCCTTCTGTTATATTTATTTAATTCAGAGTTCTTTATAGTCTTAATTATGTAATCAATTGATAATTAACAAACTTATTGTGTTGGATGTTATTTTTATAACAATTATTTATGAGTTCTATTAGATTTTAATGGATTTGCATGAATTTTGAAGGAAACATTCATTTGGTTCTTCATGGAAATGCACGATTTATGTGCACTCAACATAAAATCATGGAAATGCACGATTTATGTGCACTCGACATAAAATCTCAATAAATAGTGTTAAATTGCTCAATCAATTTGTGCCAACTCAACACGCCCCATGCACGATTCATGTGCACTCGACATAAAATCTCAATAAATAGTGTTAAATTGCTCAGTCAATTTGTGCCAACTCAACACGCCCCCCCTTTTTTATGAGTTTTATGCATTTCGATTATATAATTCTTTGAGTTAGAGTTTTGTGTTCAATTCGAAAAAAAAAATGTTAAATTTGGAAGAAAATTTTTACTTAGATCATGAATTGGATGCATGTGATTTAGATTCATGTATTTTTCGTTATTGTCATTTTGCTCTGCTTATTTAGCTTCTTTGAATTAATAAAATTTAAATAAATATTCTTGTATGAATTTACATCAATTGTTTGTAATCCCTTTAAATATAATTCGGCTTTAGAGACAACCGTTGGCACATTTGTTGTAACAAATTGCTGGTTCTTTAAACTAGAAAACTAACTTATATCAAATATGCGATGGCAACTTCAATTTTTATTAGGCTAAATAAGTGGCATGGCCTATTGTGTTCTTCATAAAGAATCAACAGTTATTTTTATATTTTTTTCGCTTTTAGATATTTAAATGAACATACATGGTATGGAATATTGATTTTGATTAAGCAATATAATCACACGAGATTGATGGTATATGATTTGTAGAGGTAATGATGTGCTTATATCAGCGGTTAATGTTATGCCACACATCAATGTTTGCAGCACATGATGTTTCGTTTCTACTTTGAGAATTGTAAATCTCATTTTAAGGTTTCTTCCATTTCTTCATAGATATCGGATTACAAAATTTTTTTGTTGAACTCATTTGAATTTTTTATTATAATCAAAATTTTTTATTCAACTCACACAAAATTTCCATATTAATTTATACGGCTAGTTAATATGGAAATGCTGAGAATAATATTTTTGCATATGAAAACATGATTTTTGAGTCAACTATTACAAAACCACGTGCGGTGCATGTGCTTTTAACTAGTAAATTCAAAATTGGCTACTACTGTAAAAAATAAAATTCATTTATCTACCAATCTGTTTCAAAAGTTTGGACACATGACCACACTCTATTTACGCACATGTATGATGCGACGTGAACTTTCACATAACTTTGATAATTTAATCTACATGATACAATTTCATATCAACACCATTACAAAACTATTAGAGTTGTGTCTTACGACTAATAGCGCATAGGAAAATTCTTATAAGGATGAGATGAGGCAAAATTATGTGTTTCAACATATCACATCAAGACGATATCAGTACTAATAACTTATGATATATATCAACTTTGTCACTCATTTTCTCTTGTCACTGTCAAGTAGAAATATTCAAACTACAGTGTGTTAACTACGTATACATGGAAGATTGGTAACTTAAAAAAGTCAGATAACGCATGGTCTGTGTTAACTACGTATACATGGAAGATTGGTAACTTAAAAAAGTCAGATAACGCATGGTGAGGATGAATTACTCAACATCTGACTCCAACTTTGTATGTGGGGCCCGGGTTTGACTAAATTGGAGAGATAAAAGTCATTTCTCCCTGTCATATTACAAGACATGCATAAATACAATCAACTACTCCCCATTTTGCCACGACCCTTCGTTTCAATAGCACATTAACGTCGGCCCAATAACGGGTAATTATCGTTCCCAGCTACCCACCATTCCCCCCACTCAATTAAACCACTTTGTATAATCTATCAGGGATTCTCAGCATTTTGGGCGGCAGTCGTCAGGTGTGGGATCATATCATTTCTTGTTTTGCCATGCATTTTGCCCTTTGTGAACTATCAAATTTCACTTTCCCGGCAGATTCAACGTGGATCGACCGCCCAGTGTTTTGATTTGTTTTTTGTGGTGGCAATCATTGTTATGTGTTCTATGTCTCCAACTGTTTTTTTTTTGGCAGTTGCAACATCTCGGATTGGGGTTCCTTGAAAAGTGAACTTACAGCTGAGCGGTCAGAGTGAAATCTGCCTTACACAAACTTTTGGTTACAATCGGTTTGCTATATGACAAAAAACTGTGGCCTCTATAAAGGTCAGTTAATGACACCATCATGACATATAATTACGACCCTTCATATACTTGTCATGATCGTTTTAAATGCCATTGTAACTATACACTGTGTTGACTTGTAACGAAATTTATTACTTTACTCTGGAGTATGATTAATATGGAGAAAAAAATTTAAAATTTGGGAGGGTTTTTCCCCCAAAAAACCGATTTGTATAAGGAAAAGAGGGGAAAAAAAGCCATTCCCCCACCCCAAAACCCAACCCTATCCCTTAAATATATAAATATATATAAGTAATGACACAATAATTTGTAAAAAAAGTTTTAAAAAATAAACAAAATCCGTTAATATATTTTCCACCATAATTTTTCCCCTTCACATTATTTAAAAATATATTTTTCCCCATAATTTTTTCGCCATGACTTTTTCTCTCAATATTAATCTTGCTCTTAGCATATTTGTTTGGTAACTATTTAAAAAAGGTAGGATTTTAAATGAATTTAAAATTCAAATTTTATATAAGTGTCAATATATGATTGTGTCATGTGGAGGTAATGATTAAATGATGTGAGAGTTCATATCATATCTAATATGTGGTTAAATGTGATGTTACTATGTTTCTAAAATTTGAAATTTAAATTGATTAATAAATTCAATATACTTTTAACTGGTTGTCAAACATAGTGTTAGTTTTCCTTTTATACGAACGTTAAAAAAACACCGTTCACCTGCTTGCATTTTTTTTTTTTTTTTTGGTGTTGAGACTCTGAACGTTTTAAGATGCCAGCTTCACACTACGCATCACCAAAAACCATCCAATTCTCACTCCCTCAATTATTCTAGCACTTTCATTCTATGGAACTCTACACCCAAATGGAAAAATATCTAGCGTTCTACTGTTAGTACACATTGTAGGCCCCACACGTGTATTGGCCAACTAGGCTTTGGTTAGGAGGACAAGATGAATTCTATTTACAAAGTAATAATAATAATCAGAATAATAATAATAATAATACTATAATAATAATGATTATAGTACTAATTAAATATTTTGGATGCACACGAAATCTATATATACATATGTGTGTGTATATATAAACACACTAGTTCAAGATTGCACGAAATTGTCAATATTTAACAAATCAATCTTTTTTAATCTCATATTTTGTGTGGCAATTGAGTTTATATTATCATCATGAAATTAATAATGATACGTCAATAAATATTAACTTATGCACGCTTAAGGGGAAAAAAGCAAAGGAAAAAGAAAAGTGTCATGTATAAAATTTATTAGTTCGACTTGTTCTCATACATACATGTTTGTTCACAATGGTCAGATTAAACATCCAACTTTGTATTTAATTTTTTAGAGATTAGAGTCATATTTTTATTATTCGCACAATTAAATGAACATGTTGAGAAATGATAACTAAAGTTCGTACTTTGTACTTTTTACATGTATATATTTATTTAATTGTTTAAAACTATAGCATTAGAATCATGATAAACTATTTTAAATTGAGATGTCTAACTTATCAATTTTATTTAACTCGCAACAAATTTGAGGATGGAATTGATTAGATTTAAAGATTGTTGAACATTAGTTAGGACTTAATGCAACAAATTTAAAAAAAAAAAATGGGCAATTGAC
>CAVNYN010277990.1:0-11950 GCA_963692815.1 Nyctanthes arbor-tristis
GTGATTAGTTACATACTCGAAGTTTAGTGAGTGTTTATTAAATTACCACCTTAATTTTTATATGGAGGTATAATTCAATACCCTGTCAAAAATGGGCATATTATCTAATTTCCTCATTTCCATATTTGAGTTAGAAATTAAAACGACAATTTGCAAGGGAAGTCCTTCATATTTTTCACTTTTGAGGCAACATGCTAACAAAAAAGAAGCAAGAAAGAGAGATAATTCTATCCTAATGGTCATGCAATTTGGTATTGTCCAACATCATTTTCCTCGACTTGAAGAAAGAGAAAAAAATCCTATCCTACTTTTCTCGTGTTTTCATAATTCATTCATCTATATATATATATATATATATATATAAAACGTAGTCTGCGGTAAAATTGTACTGTAATTTTCCCACTAAAACTGTATTTTGAGGGGGATATTTTAGACTTTTTAGGTTCGTTATGATAATTCATGTGGTCATCTATATCTTTGTTGTTCCAGTTTAAATTGATTTGATTAGATTTGGTTGTTTTGATTTTTATTTTCCCTTATCTTTTTCTATCTTCAAGACAACACTACTACAAAAAAGTCATTCAGACGTCAGTCGTAATCAATAATAGGCATCGGTTTCTACGTAGATGTATATATAACAGACGTATATACTAAGAGAATAGGCGTCGGTTGTTAAATTACAACCGACGCCTAAAAGCATTAAATAATTAAAAAAATTTGTTATAGCCATCGGTTGTTTTGTAGAAACCGACACCTATATTTTAACAAAGGCGTCGGTTTCACATTCATAACAGACGCCTATATGAAAAATATATAAATTTTTTAATTTTTAAATAATATAGGCGTCGGTTGGTGTGTAACAACCGATACCAATAATTTTTTTTTAATATATAATTTGCACAAACCAAATTTTGCCAATTTTCCTGCAACGGCAAAACAGCAAATGCAAGCAACAAGTAGACAATTTATATACACCACCACCACCACCAACAAGTAACCAACAAGTATTAAATGCAAGAAAAAAGCACCACCACCACCACCACTAATAATTTATATACATTTTAAACCAATTATCACCAACTTGATATAAATATGAATTTACAAATACTACTACGAAATAAACTAACGTAAATATGAAACAATTGAATTAACATAAAACTAACCATTAAATATAAAGAAAACTAGTTCAAAAATCAATAACTACTATATGACTATATATATACTTCTCTAATCATCATCATTTTCATAGAAATCTAACTATAATCAATAGTTAGAACAAAAAATCACGTAAATTTTGAAGAAAATATCCTGCCCATAATTCCCGAACCTCATTTATATTTGATTGAATGTATGATCCCATTTCATATGCCTACAAAAAAGAAAAAGAAATATAATTATACATTATAATAAAATAAATACAAATTTGGTTAGATAATTATTAGTATTCAATAAATATTTATACCGTATCAAGATATTCTTTGGAACCAGCATATATGGTGACTATCTCGTACATATTTCTCATCACACAGTAGCCACACTCATCAGATCCAAGTTGCCGAACACACTAAAATTTCGAACGAGTTTAAAATAAATATTAGTAATTAAATTACTAAAATTTTAAACTTCAATAATTATTGTAACATTTAGAGGATATTTTTCATACCTCAATTGTTTTCCACATGAGACCTTTCTTCACTATTTTCCCTGACGCCTTCAATGTTTTAAGCACCTTAGAGTTATAATATAGACACATACATATATATAAGTTAAACAAGTTGAAATTAAAAAAAAAAAGAATAATATACAATAGTTAATGATAATTGCTTACATAGATAACTGTAGTTTGATCACGCCTGTTAACCACCTGAGAGTCAAAGAAGTATACCATATTGCCTGATAGACATAGCACTAGCAACATCCAGTAGTTTCTGGAATATTTTATAAGAATTTAAATTTGAATATTTTGCGACAAATAACTGAAATTCAGGTTAAGGCAAAACAACAAATAAATAGTTGCAACGATTTTACCCCATGAAATACGGTGCGAGAATGTACTTTTTATCCATCATGTTTCCCGTCGTGTGGAGTATATACTCGTAACTTATCAGTTGAGTTGTTTCATGATTAATAGTCCCGACCACGTATGGACAAAGAAACCCGATATTTTGAATCTCGAATTGGTTGCACAAATAGTGTAGGTACCTGAAATATATTATACCAAACGTGAAATGTCAAATTAAAAATTATAGGATATACTTAATTGTGAGGGATTGAGGAAGTCTTACGTTGCCCAAACTTGTAAAATAGGTGTGTTCAGCCAGTGCATGTTGAGCAAGTCAGTTATATCAGTAACTGAAATACTAATTTCATGGTCCATTTAGTCGGGTAGAGAAACACATCTCTCCCGTTCAGCACATCAAAGAAATCCGTAGAGAGTGGCAGTTTAACAGTCAGATCATGCAACGTTTTGAGGTTGGGAGTTAGGGAAACCAATGTTGCATCGTCAACTAGATTAGGGCGAGCAGAGGAAACTTCAAAAATCACGGGTTGTTTGCCTTTTCTCTTTGAAGTTGCTCACTCGGATAACGGTTCCTGAAGTGAAAATTTGTTTGTCATCAATGTTAATTAGGAATCCAAAATCCAGAAAAGCTTATTATGTAAGTTCAACTAATTACCTTGCCTAACATCAACTAATCCAAAAAATCATTGCACGTAGTGTGAAATGTGATCGGCTATGTGAATCGAATACAGACACGCCTTCGTTCCACAACAACTTCAAATCATCAATGAGTGGCGCGGGGTACACATCTATATCATTTCCCGGCTGTTTAGGCCCCGAAATCAACAAAGACAACATTATGTACTTCCGCTTCATACACAACCAAGGAGGAAGATTGTAACACACTAAAAGAACTGGCCAAATGCTATGTCGACTACTCTTATTACCATGCGGGTTCATTCCATCTATACATAGTCCAAGCCTAAGATTCCTATCATCGCCACCGAATTCAGGAAACATCCTGTTTATATTCATCCACTGCGGAGAATCTGCTGGGTGTCTGAGTTTTCCATCTTCTTTCCTCCCATCAGCATACCATCACATTTTCTTTGCATCATTTGCATTCGCAAACAAACGTTTGAATCTAGGTATTACTGGGAGGTACCATAACACCTTTGCTGGAGGGCCTTTCTTGTCAGTACGTTTATTGTGGCTGTCTTTTCTTTTATACCACGACGCCCCACACTTTGGGCACACATGCAAGTCCTCATACTCCTACCAGTATAAGACACAATCATTTGGATATGTGTGTATTTGCTCAATCTCTATACCCAATGGGCACAACAATTTCTTTGCCCCGTAGGTCGAGCTAGGAAGCTCATTATCATCGAGAAGCATGTCCTTTAGAAGTTCCAACAACCCTGTGAAACTCCTGTCACTCCACCAATTCTTTGCTTTTAAATTATAGAATTTAAACACAACAAACAACTTTGTAAACTTATTACATCCAGGAAACAATGGCTTTTCGGAATCAAGGAACAAGCCGTAACATGGAGTCTCAGTGAAATCATCTTATATATCACGCATCATTTCATCAATCTGGTCGTTCTGGACATTATCATTATCTTCTCTTGCCAGATTAATTTCATCACTCCTGTTTACCGTGTTCTCCCCTTGAGCATCCTCATTGACACCAGTACTAGCCGTAGGAAGTAAATCCTCACCATACCAAAACCACCGCGTATAACCTTTATTAAAACCATGCCTAATCAAATGGTACTTCACTTCCATATAACTACGATATTTTTACAGATCTTAAAATCGCGCCAGGGACATACTATCAGTTCTTCCCATTTCCTTTTTCTATTATTCTCTACAAATTTTATAAACTCTTCAACCCCTTCCAAATACACTAGTGTGGTACATCTCCCATACATCCAACTCCAATCCATATATGTCTCACAATCGACCTATGTAAAGATATTCAAAAATGAATTACTTATATTTAGCGGGTTATTTTTTCTCACTTATTGAATACATTGATACGTTATTTGATTTCCATAATTTATTTGGCCAATAATACTTGTTAATTACATATTCATTCTTATAACAATAATATTAAACTATGTACAAATATCTTTCCATAAACCTCCAATCTCAAATTTCATAAATATCTACCTAAATCATATATACCCATACCAATGTCAAATATATATATATATATTTAGCAAAAATATATATACATATATTAACAATAAAATCACATATAACAAAAACATATATTTAACAAAAAATCACAATTTAACAAATTAACAAAAAAATCACATTTAACAAAAAATATACATAAGAAAAAATCATAACTTAACAAATTAACAAAAAAATCACATATAACAAAAAATATTTTTAACAAAAAATCATAAGTTAACAGATTAACAAAAAAAAACACATATAATTAAAAATATATTTACCAAGAAATCATAATTTAACAAATTAACGAAAAAATCACATATAACAAAAAATATATTTAACAAAAAATCATAACTTAACAAATTAACAAAAAAATCACATATAACAAAAAATATATTTAACAATGTATCCACATATATACCCATATTTACCAAATTTAACAAAAACCCTAAAATTCATAATTTCTAAATCTAAAATAAATATCTCTTCACACAATAAAACCAATTTTCTCATTACAATATATAACAAAAAATTCCACAATTTAACAAATTAATAAATAATCATATATTACAATGTATACATATATACACATCTCAACCAAATTTCACAAAAACCCTTAATATCATAATTTCTAGCTAAATCCAAACTACATCCAAACTAAATCAAAAATCTTAAATCCAAACTAAATTTACCTTTGCAACTAGTATGAAAATCTGGAAAAAAAGGGTGTGTTTTCGCCACCGTCCACCGCCGTCCACGATAGATTTTCACCTTAAAGTACCAAGAAATCAGTGGCCATTAATCATAATACCCAAAAATACGAAGAAGATGGAAAATCGAGTGACATTACCAAGAAGTCGAGCCCGCCAGCCCTCGCCGCAGTTGCCGCTCGCCGGAAGGGTTCCTTGGGTAGAGATATAGGGAATTTTGGGTTCATATGTGGGGAAGAAATTTTCGCAAAGTGATTCAACGTTGAAAATGAGCCTCGAGTTACTCTTCAAATAGGTTTTTTGTGCGTGAAAGTTGGTTGAATTTCGTTTTGCAGAATGGAGTTCAAAATGGGTATGAGCAGAATGTTTCAATTTGGGGTTTTACGTTTATGTTAAAGGAAAATGGGCATCGGTCCCTTACTGGGACCGACGCCTTTTTTGTTTTTGGGCGTCGGTCCCAGTAAGGGACCGACGCCTATTTTAATTAAGGGCGTCAGTTCCCATAGGGAAACCGACGCCCATTGTTCAGATAGGCTAGGAGCGTCGGTTTTTAAAAAAGGACCTACGTCTATTGTTGAAATTTAATTTCAATTTTGCCACCGCATTTTGTTTACGCGTCCCTTCTTCCAAAAACTGATCGGTAAGTCTAATTTTTTTGTGAAATTCTGTAGTAGTGCAAGATTCTAGTTTTATGATAATCTGGCTTCATTTAAAATTGTTGATTAGTGGATGATATTTAATTTTTTAGATAGGAAAAATATCCGAGACTGGAAGGGCTCCCTGTTTCGCTAATTTTTATATATAATTTTTGTTTGAATTTAATATATTCCACCGTCTTTTATAATTCTTTTGTTCCCCCTTAGTTATTTTACTAAATATTTTAATTCATCAAAATATAACATTATAGTTTAAGTAGTTCAAATTCAATCTTTAAAGAGAAATCTTTAAAAAACATGGATCACGTTACATATATGAAATAAAATTGATTACCTTGATTTTAAATATGGATCAGTCTCTATATATTTATATTTAATGGGTGAGACTTCATACATATATACTTGATTAAATTTAAATAAATAAATTATTAATGCAAAATATCCACTGAAAGTACTTGGATTATGGGACAAAATCAGGTAAATGTGATTGTCATTTATGTAACAGTTTTCTTTTTTAATCCTTTTTCATTGCTTTGCGGTCTACTCGAGTTATATCTTATTACTTTACTATTTTATTGAATAGATTTTTATCAGATAAAAGGTGTGAGATAATTTAGGTAATTCCTACTGATTATCAATAATATTTTCATTTGTTAAATATAATTAGTTTATTTTAGATAAGTGCATTGATCATCATATTATAACCACTTATTTTGAAAACTTTTCATAAAATTTTAGACTGATTTATACCAAGTGCTTGTTATATTATTTATTTTTTAATCATTTAACAATATTTTATTCTCATCATGCAGACTTTATGTAGATATTTCGAAATGTTCTAATATATTCACCCAATAAATAAATAAAATAGTTTCTGATAAATTTTTTATAATTAACATTTTAAAGTTTATAATATGTTTATTATAATATAATTATTCTTAACTAAAATAAAGTACTTTATTTTCCGAGTTCACGTAATTATATTTCATATTCAGTTTAATATAAAAAATATTAATCCACAATAAGATAACAAAATATTTCAGTTGATAAGTGGCTATAATCATACCTTATTTAATCTTACGCATTAACCATTACATATAATTTATTTTGATGTTACATGTACAATGTATGGGTAAAAATCCAGTTCTCATTGAAGTAAAAAAGAGATCAATGATTCTTTTATCGTTTGACAAATTTCAACTCTAACAACTCTTTTGAAATTGAGAGAGATCAATACTTCTTTCAATGGGTTGGACGTTCACAAGCTATTGCTTCATTATTGAATTTTGTGCCTCAAATATAATTTAAGGATCTTTTGTTGCTATTTCTTCGCTAGAGTACTCGACAGATCACTGCCTCTATTAATGCAACAATATTGATGGTGTGTATGTGACAAAGAACATTGATATTACCTTCAATGAACTCTCTAATGCAACAATGTCCATATTTTATATTTGGCAAGTTATTATTAGGCAGTTTGAAAAAAGAAAGAGTGAGAAATTTATTGATTGGATACATTAATGTTTGATATTGTATAATAAACACTTTTTTTTTTCTAATTGTCATATTATTTTATGATGGCTATCACTATGAAATGGAGATACAGGTAAATTTGATAAATAGTCACTGAACTTTCAACATGGTTCATCATCAATTACTTCATTAACTCCGTTTGCACATGTGGCTAACAGTATTACACGCGTGACTAACGGTGTAAAGTATGGACTTATTTTACTCACTAAATTTATGAGTGAGTTAATAAACACTCACTAAACTTTGAAAATGCAACTAACTCATCACTCAACTTTGAAAGTGTAACCACCTACTCCACTAAACTTTAAAATGTAATATACTCACTGAACCTTCAATCCGTCACTATTTATTCACTAAACTTTAAAACGTAATCCAATACTTACCAAACTTTTAAAGTATAAGTACTTACTAAAAATTGAATGTAACATGAATGGCTCTTAACTTACTCACTGAATTTCTCAAGCCAGGTGTTTTACTCGTGTTATGTTCAATATTTAGTAAGTAGCAATACTTTGAAAATTTGGTGAGTGTTGAGTTATATTTTAAAGTTCAGTGAATAAATAGTTACACATTGAAAGTTCAGTGAGTGTTGTAAATATTTCTAAGTTCAGCGAGTAGGTGCTTTCACTTTCAAAGTTCAGAGAGTACACTACTAGAAAACAGGGCATTACCGACGGACTTTTCCGTCTGTGAAAGTAAGAAATTCGTCGGAAATACTCTTCACTGACAGAAAAATTCCGTCAGAAAATCTGTCGGTGATACCCTGCTCGCTAATACTTTCTGACGGAAATTTTGTATCCGTCAGAAATTTCCGATGGATTTTTTATCCGTCAGAAATTTCTGATGGATTTGGTCCGTCGGAAATTTCAGACGGAAATAAGCGTCAGTCAGAAAGTTCCGACGGAATTTCTGATGGATTTCCATCCGTCGAAAATTTCTGACGGACATCAGAAAAATAACAAATGGAAAAAAATTTCCAACCCGACTCGGGAACTGGCCGGCCATCCCGAGCTCCGACCCGCTAACCCGCGCGTTGACCCGCCTATTAATTCCCTTCAATATGGAGTTGGCAAGATTCGAACCTTTGACCTGGGGGTTGGGGAGTGAGTTCCCAACCACCAGGCTATTATGCATTTTCGTTAATGTGGTAACAAAAAATATATATAAAGTATTCTCTTGTAATTTTGTTATTCTAAAAGTCATGAATTTTCTTTTCTAAGTATTGAACTTTATATATTATTTATTATTTCATTAAACTTTATTATATTAAATATGTCATTTACGCTCTGAATTTATTTGATTGTGTCATTATTATATAATGTTTTGCCCCTAGTTTTCCACATTATATATACATTATTAATTAAAAATAAAAATAATAAAAGAAGGTTTACTAAAATTTATTTGATTCTATTAGCAAGAATGTGATATATATGATTCTTTTAAGCTAACAAAATGAATAAAAAAATTTATTTAGAACCATTGTTTTAAACATTAACCACAAAATAACCGATGAAAAATAAAAGTTCTTTTATTTTATATTTTTTCATAAGGTGAAACCACATTAACATTAAAATTTATTTCATATTATATATATTTTTTAACGAATAAAATGTTGAACCTTATTCGAGTGCATGGAATCATTTTGTGTATATTAAAAGATATTAATAAAGTAATTGAATGAATTATTTATTATTGTAATTAAAAAGTTAAACTTAATTTAAACATATTGAAAAAAAGTGTTAATTAATAATATTTAGTATAAAAAAAGTAAAATTTTCGACGGCCTAGTGGATGCCGTCGGAAATTTCCAACAGAAATGTAAAACCTTCGGAAACTTTTTGTCTGTCGGAAATTTCCGACGGCCTAGTGCCTTCTGTCAGAATTTTTCGACGGAATTGTATTTCCGTCGGAAATCTCAGATGGAATTTTGGTGCAGTCGGAAATTTCCGACAGACAAAAAGTTCCATTGGTAATTATCGATGGAATTTGGATTCCGTCGGTAATTACTGATGGAATTTGGTTTCCGTCGGAAATTCCCGACCATTTCTTTCCCATCACAAATCACTGACGAATTTTTTAGTTCATCAAAAAATCTGTCGGTAATTTTCAACGAATTGTGGCTGGTCGGAAAATTCTGTTGGTGATGCCTTGTTTTCTAGTAGTGGTAGCTGGTTACGCTTTTAAAGTTCAGTAAGTGTTTATTAACTCACTCATAAATTTAGTGAGTAAAGTTAGTCTATACTTTATACTGTTAACTACGCGTGTAACATCGTTAGCCACATGTATTAATGGAGTTAATGAAGTGATGAATAGTAAATTATGTTGAAAATTCAGTAAGTATTGAGTTATATTTCAAAGTATATAGAGTAAATTAGTCGTACCTGGTTAACGGAATTCCTTTTGTTCACACAAACCAAGTTTGATTCGTTCAAAGATTTGAAGGCATGAGGGTCCTAATAAAAGATATATATATATATATAGACATATATATATATATACACACACATATACACACACTTTACACTTTACATATGAAATATACTAACAAAAAAAGCAAAACGGGCGTTAAATGGGATAGATTGCACCCTAAGAGCGTTTTCAAGAGTACTTTTACAAAATTAGATAAGATTCTTTATAAAGAAGTCTTATACTTATTTGATACTAATCTAACAAAAACAGCCTCATACAGTGTGGGGCTGTTTTTATTAGATTCGTGCCACATCAGGGTATAAAGAGCCTTATCTATATTCTTAAAAAATTTTGCATTTTCAATGGGTAGTCAAAGTTTAGATAGTGTAGAAAAGAGAGATAGAGAGAATGTGACTTTTTAAATTGAACATGGCTGGAAAGAGGTGCAGAAAAAAAGAGAGGGAAAAGCGAGAGAGAAAGAGAGATTGATAGAAATTTAAAAATAATAATAATGAAATAATAGTAGGGAAAGTAGATATGGATGTGTGTTTTTAGACCCTACAAGTTACATGAGTAAGGAAATTTGAGGAAAAATAGTATAAACGAGAAAAAAAATTAAAAAATATAAAATTAGAGAAAAATAAGAAAGAGATGGACCCACAAAATATTTCAGTTCGCCTTTCCTGCAGCCCCGGTCCTCGCCCTGTACCCCATTTAAATAGGGGCCGGGCGAGAAAAAATCCCTGTTACTTGCCCTGTTAAGGAATTTTTTTATTTTTATTTTTTCGTTTTACCTATAACTAATATTGAAAATTGAAGAAACACTATAAATTGTCTATAGTGGTGAAGACTAGAGATTAATTAGTGCAAGGTCATGATTTCAAATTGAGAGAGTTGCCTAGCTATTAGTTTATCTTTTAATTAAATTAAATAATAATAAATATTTTCTAAAATGAGTTTCGGGACGAGGTGAGCAAAACCCGTCCCTGCCCCATTAAAGCATCCGAGGAGCAAACTCACCCCGTCCCCGACCGGTTTCTTATTGGGGCAGGTCTCCTCGAGTTACGGAGTTTTGGGTTTAAATGCCATTCCTACACATGACCTATGCTTCGACTTGAATTGTCTTGACCCCAAAAAGTCGGGATAGTGGCAAGGTGACTGATGTCATTGTTGGGGCAGGACATGACTAATCTGCCCGGAATCTAACCCAATCCCTAATTGAACGCTTAGTTTGGTCTTACAAATTCATTTTTGCTATGTTTAGGTTGAGACTTTTAAAATGATTTTCAATTTAGAACCATGTTAATTAATTGAAAAATTTTAGGGGGACATGAAAAGGGGACATTCTTAGGTGACATTCTTATGTGACATACTTGTATTAGTTGATGAAAAAGTAGCCATGTAATCATCACCCAATAAAAGTGTGTCACATAAGAATGTCACATAATAATGTCCCCTAGAATTGCTCTAATTAATTTGTCAAAAGAAAAAAAGTAAATGAATGTCCCATCATTTTGAGCAAGGTTTAAAAAGCTATTAAAAAAAAGTTCAAAAGCCCTTCATAAATGGAGTTATTAGGTTACTTAGCCCCTTTACACATGAAAAAATCTAAATGGGCCCAAAAAAAAAAAAGACAGAGGGTAACAAAAATGACACGTGGCTTATATAACTGAGATTGATGAAAAGATAATGTGATGCGTTAGAAAATAGGATGTTGTTATGTATCAATTTTGTTTAAATTCTTGTATTTTTTTTGTTTCTGTAGCACAACTCTTTACACATATATATGCTAAAGATGTTAATAATTAATGAAAAGAAATATGCTACTCTTAGAACATCTCCGATACAAAGTCAAGGTGGAATGTCTTAGGTATATATGAATCGGAGAATATTGACATTACATTCAAAAAATTCTCCAATGCAACAATGTCAGCATTGTATATTTAGCAAGTTATGATTATGTATTTTGAAAAAACGAAGTGAGAGAAATTTTTTGATTGAATAAATTAATGTTTGACATTATCATAGAGAATGTCAAGAGATGACATTCTCCATAACAATGTCAAGTATTTAATGTGTCAAATAAGTACTTTTTTTACAATTGTCAATTTATTTCATGATTATAACTATGCATTGGAGACACTTTTAGAGTACCTTAGAAAGTGTAGATCAATCAACAACCTAGGGCATTGAAAGATATAGCAGAAGACCCATTTAAATTTCATTTTTCTTTCAAAAAAAGAAAGAAAAGTAACTTAGTAAAATCCTATATATATATATATTGTATTTTTCTTTGGTTTTAGTCTTAGCTCTCTCTCTCTATATATATATGTATGTATATATGTGTGTGTATATATATTGCATTAACTATATGAAATTTTGTATTATGTATCCCTAGATCGGCCCCAATACAAAATCCTATATATATATGTGTGTATATATATATAGGATTTTGT
>CAVNYN010277999.1:0-13418 GCA_963692815.1 Nyctanthes arbor-tristis
ATTAATTCTTGATATATATCTCAATAATAATTTCGTTGTCGATCTAATTGTTAAGGAGAATAAACAAAAATAAATTCATATGCGCGCCATACTTGATACGTTTGAATTTATCTTAACACTGAAAATGATCAAGTGAGCTTGTTGTCTCTATTATATACAGTTGTCCTTATTTTTACACAGAAATCCACACCTAAGTTCTTGTGCAAACCTGCATGTTAATTCATCTCATATAAATGTGAATAAAATGAGTTGAGGAGGATGTGTCACATATGGAGACACCACTGGCGGAGCAAGTGGGGGCATAGTTGGCCTAGCCCCCCAAATTGGCAATTGTTTTTTACCTTGTAAAAAAAATTATATAAAAAATATTTAGTCGTCGTCCACCCCTCCAATAGTGCCTGATCCGACACTGATGTCTCTAGAACCGGACTCAACTTTACATGCCAATATCTCGGGCTTATAATAAAGAATAAAAGCACATGAAAGCCAAAAGGATTTAACTTGACAATCTTTTTAATTACTAGTATTCACACCCGTGCGTTACACGGGTAGATAAAACGATAAAATTTTATCGTTCGAAAGTATAATTCTAAAGAACATCATGTATATGTGTGATTTTCTTTAAAAACATGTGCATTTTACAAAAACCAAAATGACTATATATATCCAACACTTGTTGACACGGGATGAATCAATATAACAAACAAATCGATTACCAACCAATATAATGATATAAATAATCGAATCAATAAAGAATATAATACAGAATGAGATTTCATGCGTCCACCATTGTTCTCCGTCTTGTTTGCTTGATGAAATTAAATGATATAATGAAACACGAGAAAGATAACTGTGGAAAATAAACAATTTTAAAAACACAATAACATAATATGATATAACCGTGTTTAACTATATTTAGCATATATAAACTAATAAATATGTAAGATAGTATGAACTATGCATTTATGTATTACTGCAGAATATTTATAGTGTTTATAATACTATTTTATAGTTATTCTGTAATAGATGACTGCTCATAATAGTTTTCACAAAAACTATTGAACAATGCTCATTCAAAAATCCGAACCCACCATCCTACCATAACATCGAGGAATTGATTTCTTGACATCTAATCAATTGAGTCCCATTTACAAAAGGTAGCAACTAATATATCATTACGATAAGAAAAAATCAACTATAAGAAGAGAGATAATAAATTATAGATCCAACTAAATGTTCATCATAAAAGCATAAAGATCAATAAATGGAATATAAAGATGAGATATTACCAAATAATAAAACTGCTAAGTAGTGGAAAAATAATGTACCAACTGTTATACTTTTTATTTCCATCTTCACCTATATTCTTCTGTCATAAAGAGTAGCATGAAATTATTCACACCACAAAAATAAATAAATAAATAAATGATTTTTAATCACGTCAGTGAATAATATCCAATACTAATATATCATATATATTTTTTGAAATAACTAATATATCATATTTAATTGCCTTTTACTAAACCATATTATAATAATTGAACAAAAAGCATACAGCAATGTTTGCACAAAAAAAAAGGGGCTTTAGACCAATTAAAAAGAATTTAACGCCCCTAAGAAATCTAAAATTTAACAAATAATCCACACAATTAGATATGTGATTAGCGTATTAATTTATATGGCTATTTAAATGAACTAGAAAATAATTACATATAGGTTCTAATTCAATGAAGTGCATCAACGGAATAAGTAAATAACAAATTCTATTAAGATAACAATAATAATCACATAAAAATAAGATAATTAGCAGATCTATATTCATAAACATTCCAAAATGAAAATTATAATAAAAAGAATATTTGGAAGTAATTCATTATTATCAATGAAGAAAGCAACCAATAAGATATTCCAGAATATTAGAAAACTACAGTATCTCATTTGACTGAAAGATAGAGAAAACAATAGACTAATCAATTTGTCAACAAAGACGAACTCCAGACTCACATCCCTATCATTATGAGCCAATGACATCAACTTGGCTCTGCAGTGGACTTTTAATCTCTAATCCATTTTCTTCATGTCAATGTTTTTATAATGCAGCTTGCACTATTTTTCAAGGAATGAATATTGTATAGGAGAAGAATAAGTGAACTAAAAGACGACAGAGACTGAAAACATACGAAAATACATCACACTCAAAATACTAAAGGCCGAAAAATTAAAAGCCCAATAAATAGTTAAGGCTCAAAAAAACAAAAGAACTAATAATAAAGAAAAAAGATGCTGACAAAATATTATTTGAAAAATAAGGGAATGAGCAATGTAATTTTAGAGCCAAACCAAAAACAAAGAAAAGAAATTTTTTAGGCCAATGCCATAAGGATTATAAAAAATTAAGAGAAGATAATTTTAGCGAATCAAAACTAAAATCGGATTGAATAAAAAGCAGTAAGAGAAATGCAGTAATTTTGGCATCTTAATTAACATTATTTACGGATAGGAAAAAAATTCCAAAATTATTTAGAAATTTTCATATTAGATAAGAATTTTACAAAAGGAATAATGGAAATATTGTTGGAAAGAAATAGAACCCTAATTTCCGGCCGGGTAAATGGAAAAAACGCGGTCATGGGAATAAATAAATAAATAAATAAATAATTAATTACTGGTGTAATAATACATGCATGATTGTTCGAAAGTTGCCAAACTAAAAAACGCGTTTTCAAGGCAAAAAAAGGCCCCCAAAAAAAAGAAAAGAAAAGAAAAATGATGGTGTAATAAGTGATGCACGCATGATGTCAACAAATCATTTAGGCGGGAAAACACTTTTATACTACTTTTGATTTAGATATATATATATATATATATAGATATAGATATCCTACCACTACAATTTCGATGCACTAAAATTTTAATGGGCAAAAACAATCTCTATTTTCTTTATATATATATATAGATATAGATATCCTACCACTACAATTTCGATGCACTAAAATTTTAATGGGCAAAAACAATCTCTATTTTCTTTCGTATGACGTAGGTATGCAATATTGTAACACCTTGTAACGAGGTCTCACAATTTTAATGATTGGAAAGTTAAGGGTATCACTAAATCAAAGTAGTAGATCTGGACTTCATGAGAGATAACTTCACATTATACATAACAATTTTTCCAGTCTCTTAGAGAAGGAGATGCCGTACATGAACAACATTATACAATCAATTCACAAGATCACGTCATTTATTTATAATTAAATTGCATTGCTAGATGTCGCAATTATTACCTATCAGTTTCCCATAGATTTGTCTAAAATTGCCTTTGGATTGACTTTGTCTTTACCACTTGCACTATTATTTATTTATTTTCTCTTCACTCAAAAAGTAAAGTTTTGATCTGGTTTTATAATTAAACTGCTTTAATTAGATGTTAAATCCTTGCCATTTGTTCATCAAAGGCACAAGATCACATCATAAAATAGAAGAGAAATAAAATGACGTGTTAACGGACATGCACTCGTAGTTCATGAAACACGTGAGACCATGTGTCTTTATATGGGTAATAGGTGACATATAATTATGAGTTTTTTAAATGAGTGACATGTCCATATGGACTTATTATTTAGTATCACTAACATTATTATTATTTTGAAATGAGTTTACTAACATTATTATATACTAGAAAATGAAATCATGATCACCACTAGAAATAGATAATGTTTTTCATTAGAAAATTATCTTCTCTTGAGACGAACTGAAATTGAAAGCAAAAATATTATAGCCTGCCTGTGTTGCACCAAGATCGGCCCCTTTTTAGATGAACAAAGTAGGTTGTGGTCCTGCGGAGGAAAAAAAGGGGCACGGATAGTTTTTTATATCCTTTTTCCCCCCTCCCTCAATTAATGAAAATCACGATTTGGAGGTAATTACTGTGATGTAGAGTATTCTAGTATGAGTAATGCTATTTATCATCATCAAGAGATATAGTGATCATCATTATTATTAGGTGACATTAAATGATAATAAGCCCAAACCTAATAAATTACATATCTCGATATTTAATTACACTTATTAGTGCTAATTATTGATATTAATTACATATCAATATTTATCTATATTGGAAACCTCTACTATAATTGATATTTTCTTATTAGATATAAAATGGGTGGATTTCTCTGTATATTTATAATTATTATTCACCAATAAAAATACCTAATAGACTAGAGACCAATTGTAGTTTTGAAAAATAACACTACTTTAATTGACACTACTTTTAGTCAGTTTTCGTCATCAGTACTAAAAAATATCATTCCTCTTGTATGTGTTTTAGTGGTATATAGAGCACATATTCAATATAGTTATCAATGATAAAATTTAGTGCCACGCGACACTAAAATATGCCTCCAAAGCAGTCCAAAACGTAAAAAATGTCTAGTACACCCACTTTTAAAATACCAAACACCGCCTATAATGTTAGAAAATTTAAAAATAGGCTTCTACTGTAAAACTATCATAATATTCTGTTAAATACACAACATTGCAATATGTCTAACTTATATCGAAAAATATCAATTTTGAAAGTAATTTGAAATGTTTGGGTGTCCCAGTACTTCAATTTTTTTTTTTAAAATAAAAAGTCAATCCTTACATATAAGGTCTTTGACCAATTGCTGTTCAACAAAGAGATGTTATGTGATCCAAACATTTTGAATTATAATTAGCTTTGATCTTCTTTATCAAAATATATTATAATATCACATATCATTGATTTGACAATTAAGCATTTATAACTATAAATTTCAAACATCCATAAAATCTACCCCACTCATTTCACCTATTTATAATTTCTCTTTATTAATCAACTATCATAAATTGAATTAAATAATCACTTAGTATGTTTACTTTTCCAATCATAATTCAGGGCCAGAAGGGGTTTTATTAATTTTTTTTAATTATATACGAATAATTAACTTATTTGAAACTTTCATGATTCATCAATAAAACTTCACTTATTTAAACAAACAGCCAAACATGCGCGGAAATTGCGAAGGCAATTTAGCCTCATTTCCCACTGGGAAATGAGAATCCGCCAATTTGTATTATTTCGACCTTCATTTTCCACAACGTTTTCACTTTCAGAAGAAACCTTTTACCCCAAGATCCTCCTTCTGCTACAAAAAAAAATGGCGGTGCCTAGACTGACGATGGAGGTAGGAAACGACGGCGTTGCAGTCATCACCATGTCCAACCCTCCCGTTAACGCTCTCGCCCTTCCGAGTAAGCTGCTACTACTTGAATTTTTCCATATGAATATATGTATTTATCTGTCGGTGTGTTGTGTTGAAATCCTAAATTGTTTTGTGTACTCGTAGTTTTTGAAGGGTTAAAGCAAAAGTTTTCGGAGGCCATGGGAAGAAATGATGTTAAAGCTATTGTTCTTCTGGGTACTAGTCATTTTCCGCATTTTCTCCTCTTCTATTTTTCTTTTCTGTTTTAGCTTTCATTCTGTTTTTATCGTTTATGAGAAAAATAACCGAATTTTTGGTGATTCTTGATGAGATATTGCTCTGAATTCTTTGTTCTAATTATTGTATGCAATAGAAACCAGTGTGGTTGACGTGGAGTAATAAGTTAACCAATCTGATTTTGCCGATTGCACTAAGTTTCATTGTTCCAAAGAGTAACTAAAGAAATCAACAGGAGTGTACTTATATCAGTACTCATGTTTAATATCAGTGAATTACAGAACTAGGCAGGGGAGGTTATTTTCTATTTCCCGGGAGTTAAAAACTGATTATGTATGTTGATTATGATAATAATCCAAAACATAGCAAAGTGTACTGCTGCTTGTATGGAGTTCTCCAACACTGGTTCAGTAAAAGAGAACTTTCGAATTTGGTATTACAATACATTTGAGGCATGGTTTGCTAGTGGAGTGCTGATTAAAGATCAGCACAACTCTAAAAGTGGATTTCAGCCTTGGCAACGAATGTCACAATATTTTCCATTCATTTGAAGTCAAAAGATTTTCATTCCGATCTTGATTATGCAAATAATACTGGCTTACTGTTGCTTATTTTATTGATTTCTTTAAATGTGAAAGCCATCAGTTTCGTCTTCTGTAGTTGGAGATTTTTTTTTATTTTTTATTTTGTGCTTCCTACAACTAACAACATATTATTATTTTTTTGTTTACTTCCACGTGAAGGCGATGGTGGGAAATTCTCTGGTGGCTTTGACATTAATGTCTTTGAAATGGTACATAAAACTGGTATGTGCAATATATCTGCATGTTCCATTTGGTTGTGTTTGTAGATGATGAACTGAATGCTCTGAAGTTCGTTATTTTTGTTCTTCATGCAGGAGATCTTTCTATCTTACCCAATGTGTCTGTTGATCTCCTTGTCAACGTAATAGAAGGTCCTTCTTGACTGGTCTTCAATTTTTTTGCTTATTGAAATTGCACGCGGCTCACTTCTTGTCTTCATCAGACGCAAAGAAGCCTACTGTTGCTGCCATACCAGGGCTTGCACTTGGAGGTGGCTTAGAATTGGCTCTGGTATGTGAACCTCTTGCGTAATGATCGCTTCCCATATTACATAAGAAGTTTTCCCTCAGTTTATAATGATATTACTTTATACAGTGTTGCCATGCACGCATTGCTGTACCTAAGGCACAGCTTGGTCTGCCAGAACTCAGCCTCGGTGTTATTCCTGGAGCTGGAGGTAGGATTACTCTTTTCATTCCTGGTCACATCTCTAATGTGATGAAAAGAGAAATTTTTTAATTTCAATTAACACATCCAATATAATAAGTGTGCTTCTTTGTCAAGGCACACAACGTCTTCCAAGGCTTGTAGGGTTGTCAAAAGCTGTTGAAATAATGCTGGTGAGGCTTCGTTCTTATTTGATGATAATAGAACTAAAAATCCTGGTGAAATATGCTTCCAATACTAAACTTAAAAGTTCATTATCAGTAAAATTTTGAAAAAGTGTCAACTCTAGACTTTTAATTTCCCCACAGTTATGCATATTTTCTCTTCCAAGTTTCTTGTTCCTGCCCATTTCTTTGGTTCGCATTTAGCTCAAGTAGAAAGGATTGCTTTTAGTTTGTCCTTGTGCATGTAAAGCTTTCTAAGAAACGAGAGGATAAGAGGTGCACATTTGATTAAATTTCTAGTTGCTGATGGGAGAAGTTGAAAAGGAAAGTAAATAATTTCCAGTCTGTTAATAGATTCTTCAGTACAAAAGTGCAATTTTTGTTTATGAAAGTAATGATGTCGCCAATGTGAAATTTCTTGAACATTGAGCATTCTGCAATTAATTTGAAGCATGGGTTTTTGCATCCGAGTATTGAAGCTTTTGGTTAACAGTTAGATAAAATGCAGTTGTCTTTAAGCCTCATGCTTCATTTCTACAATGATCATCGAGAACTGGATATCAGCCAATTTATTTGTTACCTTGAAACAGCAAAATACCATTACCATTGTAATTACAATCATTAGTAGTAAGACACATTTGTGCAACTTTGTTCTGTTTGCAAAAGAATTCTATAGGCGCTTGCTGTCTAAATGTACGTCGCCTGCCTATACAAAAGAGCTTTCTCTATTTACAAGGTTTCCTTGTGTTTGCTGCTGTTTCACTAGAATAATGTCCACTTGAAGACCTCATTGTGTTGGTGTTTCATGAATATCAACTTTTACAGTCATCTAAACCAATAATGTCTGAAGAAGGAAAGAAGATAGGTCTTGTTGATGCTATTGTGCCTTTGGGAGAATTGCTGGAAGTATCTAGGCAATGGGCATTAGATATTGCAAATAAGCAGAAACCATGGATAGTGTCTCTTCATGTAAAGGACAAACTTGGCTCTCTGTCTCAAGCTCATGACATAATACAAATGGCAAGAAAACAAGCCAAACAGACTGCGAAAAATATGCCTCAGCACCTAGCATGTCTTGACGTGATTGAAGAAGGAGTCATTCATGGAGGATATGTTGGAGTTTTAAAGGTAACTCAACTATTGAAACTTTCTTTTTTCTGCTTGAAGTTGTATTTTGTATATTGTTTTATTTATTCTTTATACCTTCTAACTCATATATAAATATGCCCCTGTTAGTTTTGTATTTCTTTTTCAAAATAGAAATAGAAATAGTGGAAATGAGTGGCGGAGAATTCTGTAGTACTTGTAGGTTTTGTGAATATAAATAATTTGACCAGTTTCTCTGATGAAATAGAAATAGAAGAATGACATGGGAGATGTTGCTATTTCAATTTCTCTGATGGAATAGAAATAGAAGAATGACATGGGAGATGTTGCTATTTCAATATAGAAATGGGTTAAACTAATCGTTTCCACATTTATGTAAGGTACACATGTACTACACATTTCACCACCCATTTCTACTCATTCTATTTGTAGTTTTAAACAGAAATAGATTTCTAACAGGGGCTACATTATTGAGCTTATTAGCATTGTTGGATAGTGCAATATATTCACTAAAAATGGATGTAAATATTCAGTGCGAATTGGTAGAATGTAAGGTAGCTTACATTTACTTGCTGGTATTATATTATTTATTTAATTTTTGGGTGCAGGAGGAAAAAGTATTTAAGGAACTTGTTGCATCGGTCACTTCGAAAGCCCTTGTTCATATGTTTTTTGCCCAAAGAGCGACAGCAAAGGTAAAATTGATTTACCAGACAAGTTATGCAAATAATGCTTTTCAGTTTCCAATATTAGCAACAACCACCTCGCCACATGCCTCTATAGAAAAGAAATAAACAAATACGAGAGAAGCTTTCAGAGGGTGGTACAAGAGGGTAGTATGCAAAGCGAAGGGGTGAGAAGATGGAGAGATCAGTGAAACGCTTCCTCCCCTGTAAACTAAGCATTAATAGTATCGGGGGATTTCAGAAGTAATGATTAAAATGTGCTCATTTTTCATAAATGGTAATTGGTCTGGAATATCATAGAGCAAAAAACAGAACTTCCATTGAAATGGGGAATGCAAGGAGCAAGTTTCTACTTATTCGCAGATTAGGAATACAGGGAACAAGTTATGAAGCTGGAGAAATTTAAAAGTAGATGTGCGCATGAGTAAAAATGTTAGCTTATTTCACAGTTATATTAAGACAAATTTTATTGATGGTATTGGATATATCTGCTGTTTTATTGGCGCCTCTTCAAATTTAATTTCAAAATAGGATTTCGTTTCATTCATAATTGCAGTCTGACATTGAGGTCTGCAGAAATCGTTCTATATTATGCACCCGGTTAGTTGCATTATGAATTGATTTGTTTAATACAAGTACTATGGTTCATTTTTCTCTCTTAGAGAGGGATACATCTTCTGTATTATATTCCTTGATTCTGTTTTTGACTCACAACTGACTTCAGAATTCAAGACAAATCTTGAAAAGAGAGAAGAACAAGAAGTGTATTGAGAGAGAAGTCGTAGTTTAATAATAAATCAAAGGTGAAAATGTATTGAACGAGTTCTCTATTCATAGGATTTAAAATCTAAGCATATATTAATTAGGAACAAAATGATTAGAACTGGGAAGGAAAACCAATAGCAATAAACTATCAAAATCCTAATAAAATAATACTTAGAGCAATAATAAAAGGATTAATATATATTACCACGGCAAGAAATATTCACCAAGACACAATTGAAATTATTATTTTGTTTACTTAAATATCCCTAACTAAAATTACATTACTATCCATATTTAGATATTCATTTAATATAACTCTTCTTTTCCCTACCACATTTATAATTACTTGTTTTAAAACTATATATATATATATATATACACTAAAATTTCCTTTTCTATTTCTTTTAATCTTATCTTTCCACCTTTTTTTTTAATATTTTATGATGATGGCTCAATAAGCTTATGCTGTAGAGTTTATGATTTCATGTTATCACTTAAGCACAACAATTTCCTTTACAAAAATTTTAAATGGTGGTAACAATTATCATGAGAAATGATTTTTTTTTTTTTTTTAAATTTTCATATATTGATTTCTTTAAAAACTTTATAGACTGGTAAGCTGATTATGAAGACTGTGTATGTTCATAACGTTGATAAAACATGATAGAACTAAAAAAAAATAAAAATAAATAATGTAAGTTTCAAAACAAATAGTTCAAACTAAAAAAAAAAATGAATAATGTAAGTTTCAAAACAAATAGTTCAATTTCTTAGGACCGAATTAATTTATATCGAAAGTTTTTAAAATTATTAAGATTAATTGACTATTATAACCTTTGCATCAAAATGAACTTTTCGGCTTGAGAACGTTCTCAATATTGTTGAAGAAAATATCATTCTATGTAAAATGATTTCTTAGGAAGTCTAACTTTTTAGCCTCTTTTTATATGAATTAAAGATTATTAATTCAAGTATATATGTGGAAATTGATAGTGGTTTATTTATGAATAATGTATTCTAGTCATGGTGTGTGCATAATGTGGTGCAGAAATTAAAAAAATATAGTGGTAATATAGTTATCCAAATAAAAAATTCTAATTAAGCTAACTCCTTTTCTTCCTACAATATACTTTGCATCAGTTCTACTGTGGTGGGCTCTGAGACCCCATTCTTTTAATGTCTCATAGGACTTTTTTTATATTTTATTTTTCCCCCTTTTTGTATAATCATTTCTTCAGTTATTACTAGCAACATTTTAGTTAGCCTGGAATTTTGTGTACCCTTCAATTGCAACTCTAACTTTCATGGCTTCCATTTGTTGAGAACCTTATGGCTGAAAATCAACTGAAGGGAATTTCCATAGTACTTTTCCTAACTTCTCTTTTTCCTTTGCTCATATAATTGTAAAGAAACACATAAAAAGTTTTTTCCATGTGAATATTTTATAACCTAATTATGGCAGGTACCAAATGTTACTGATTTTGGGCTCAAGCCACGAACGACAAAAAAAGTTGCAGTAATTGGGGGAGGACTAATGGGTTCTGGTATAGCTGCAGCTCTTATTTTGAGTGACATAGACGTCATTCTCAAAGAAATTAATTCTGAGTATCTCCGCAAGGCCATAAAGACAATAGAAGGTTAGTTGTGATTTCATTTTAGTTGGTTTATGAACTCTCAGTTCTCCAATTCAACTGAGAGAAATACATACTGACCTATTCTATGGCAAAGTAATAACAAATTATGGGTTTGGTAGCATTAAGCGCTCTGGTATATTATCAATTTTGTATAAACTCTCTCTGTGCTTACATTGCAGCGAATCTCATAGGTTTGGCATCAAGAAAAAGATTGGCACAGGAGAATGTAGAGAAAGCCCTTTCGAAACTGAAAGGCGTCCTAGACTACTCCGAATTCAAGGATGTAGATATGGTCATAGAGGTGTGTTGGTAGATGACAGACTAATTATTTTTAAACCTTTATAGCCAAGGTAGCTTAGTAGATTCCAAATGACTTTCCAGCTAAGAAAATCTAAGCTGTTGCATTCTTCTTGCGCATAAGTTCTTTCTTGTTTATAAATATGAACTTACGTTGCATATATTTTATATACGTGAGGTTCTTGAAAAAGCCAAATTAAACAGAAGTTATATCTACAAGGAATGCAGGCTCCAGATGGGTCCTTAATGGATTCCATATTGGAGTATTTGCTAGTTACTTTGATCTGATTTTTAGAGCAATTCTTTTGGGTCCAGGGAGATTTTGGGTTACTGGAAAATCTGTAATTCATGGAAATTCTTGTCCAGTTACTAAATGGTCATTGGTCAAGTCATGGTTCCACTGTTGTTTTTGTTGTTTTTTAAGTGAAATCATTCATTCTGGTTTGGTAGGTAAGTGACCTTCTTTCTGGGCCAAATTTCCAAGCTTACAAGTCATAGGACTTGCAGTCATGGATATACGCAGTCATGGATATACTCGCACCCTTTTTAATTAATTATTATGGGGAATTTTGATAGACTTCCAACAACTACCATATGCCACTCAAGCCCTGGGTGCTTTTGTACCTGACTTGAGGATGATTATCTTTCAAGCATCTCAAACATATGGCTTCACTTAAATAACCATTTCTTTTGTTTTCCAACATAAATCAGGACTAGCTGCACCACCCAAAATGTATGAACTTCATCACCTAATATGTTTAAGACAGCCAGTAGCATCTTTTTCCATGTTTCTTTGTGCTCTAGACTTTTATTGACCCTTCACATCCATCAATCTTACACTCCATAATTTCAAAACTTGCTACCTAGAACTTGATTTAATTATGAGTTTGAGAAAAAGAAATTGATAAGGACAGCAGTAGTGGCTTCCTTTTGGTAATTTTTAAAGTCTGCTTATGTAACTGTCTCTTGCAGGCTGTTATTGAAAATGTTCCACTAAAACAGAAAATATTTAGTGAAATTGAGAAGGCATGCTCTCCACACTGTGTTTTGGCTTCCAATACATCTACTGCTGACCTCAATTTAATCGGAGAAAAGACCAGATCTCAAGATCGGATTGTGGGTGCACATTTTTTCAGGTTATAAAGCTTTTCTGGGATGAACTAAGAATTCTATTGTGCAAATTATCATTTAGTATAGAGTGAATATCAAACCGGCAGACTATGTTTTCTCTCAAAACAGTGGATATTGAGCTCGGCAAGCACTAGTAATAATTTAGGTGCTCTTAAAATATTCTTTTGGTTTGTGGTTAACTCTTAACTTGTTACTCGGGAAAACTGGAAAAGTATATAATGGAAACTGGCATGAAAAACAAGGTACTCAGTTTAATGACTTCATTTTTTCTATAGAGAAGCCAGATGTCAAAACGTAAATCAGAATTGTAAAACATTAAATTGGAGTTGTTCAAAATATAGGGAGCAAAAGTAAAAGAAACCTTTCCACTGAGGGAACTAGGAAGTGAAATAGTTTTCCTCCAATATGATTCTGCCTTTGGTTCCTATTTCAAAATAAGAACCAAGGATTTTGATCAGATAAAAACGAGAATCTTAAAGCATTACATTAATGGTGTAACATACATGGTCAAACAGAAAAGAAATCCTTCCACTGGGAACTATGAAGTGAGATGGTTTCTTTTTTTCTTTGATTTGTATTGTTCCTATTTCTAGGCGAGAACAAGTATTATTAATTCAGTGAATACTTAAAACTGCATTTTAATGCATAGGGAGTTGTTAGATATTGGTGCTTAAGTTTGTCAAGATTGCAATAGATGATATTTGTTATTAACAGTCAACATTGATTTACACGTTCACAGTCCTGCCAATGTAATGCCTCTCCTGGAGATTGTGCGGACGGACAAAACCTCTCCTCAAGTAATTCTTGACCTAATGACAGTTGGGAAGAGGATAAAGAAAGTTCCTGTTGTGGTCAGAAACTGTACTGGATTTGCTGTTAACAGAACCTTCTTCCCATACTCTCAAGGTGCCCATATTTTGGC
>CAVNYN010278003.1:0-19854 GCA_963692815.1 Nyctanthes arbor-tristis
ATCTCAGCATATTTGACACTTATATCATTCTTGTGCGTCTAGCATTAACTGCATACAACCATTATTCCCATGTAAATGGCAAATATACACTACAAGCAGAGGCAACAAAATTGAGAAAGGGTTTGACATCCAAAACTCATTCTTCTTGTCTTCAATACATTTATAGTCTTCCATTTATTATAAACATTCCTTACCTTTTCTATATTTAGAGCTTATATTGATTCAAATACGAATTTCCTGTGAATACAAATCTTGTTTGTTGAGTCAAAGGTAAGATTTGACATCAACAAATTGGAGCTTCACGACCAGTGCCGAAAAAACCGGGGCACTGCAATGCCAACCCTTCACGACTGGTAGTGACAATGGAAATAGAAACTCTTTGGCGACAAGTAGAGGCCCTTGTCAAAGAAATCCAGCAGTTGCAACAACGCCATCTGCCAATTTTCCAACAACACAAGATGGAATATTCTCATGGCGGCCCCTCTTAGCACACTGAAAACATTGAAAGATCTCTGACAAGCGTGAACCCTCAAAGGAAACACATCACGAGAAGGTTGAGCTTCACTCTGATTCAAATCTCTCGTCATCTAGCTTCTAACGCGAGAGTTGCACCGCTTCTTTCAAGAGATGTGGCTGGAAGTAGTGTGTTCACAAGCCTAGGACCCATCCTCAGCGAGGTCCCAGACGGCCAAGGTCGCCAGAGCCTCTGTAACTAAGCGAGCGTAGATAGAGGAGAGGAAGTCCGATGCCTGTTCACCACGATAGCCATGCATCATGCTCACCTCCGCAGACATCCCAATGCCAACGACTAGTCCCCTAGCAGATCCACGAACTGGACAAGCAGAGAAGATGACTGAGTGACCTCAAGTAGATACAGTCCAAAGGAAAGGGAGCTGACGACCTATGGGGAAGGCCCTTTCCTTTCGACCCTTCCATCCGTAGGGCTGCCATGCTGTCCAAAATGAAGCTCTCACAGACAGGGACTCACTACGGTGAGTTAGACCCAATCACTCATTTTCACCGATATGTGTCTTGGATGAAGCTCTAGAACGCAACAGGAGCTATCATGTGCAAAGCTTTTGCGTTTACATTAGAAGGTAACGCGCAGACCTAGTATAGCAATATGGCCTCGAGATCAGTGCATAGTTGGGAGTAGCTCTCCTCTAAATTCTCTTCCCAGTTTATGGGGTCGAAGGCCAGGACCACTCCCAAGGAGATGTTGGGAGCTGTTAAGCAAGATAAGTTAGAACCGCTCAAAAGCTATCTGGACTGCTTCAACAGACAGGTCATGACTATGGAAAAGGTGGCAGACGAATCACTTCTGATCGTGGTTAAATCAGGCCTTTACAAGAATACTCGCTTTTGGTAGGCTATGCACGAAGATCTCCCGAGCACTTATAAGAAGCTTTTGAAATGGGTTGAGAAATACATTAGTGCTGAGGAGGCCATTGAGGGGACTTTGCGAGCTAAAAAACCACCAAAGCATGAGAGGAAGGAAATTTAACGCACACAACTAGCAATTCATATCATAGAACATAACATGTAGTCACAAAATTTAACGCTAGACCAATAAGGTCGCTAAGGCATAAGCCATATAATTGCTGGGTAGACATCCAACATAATTCTAGGCAATAAGCCACATACATGCCAGGCAAAAAGCCGTAATTCATTGCTAAGGCATGGTATAGCCATAGAAGTACATATTAAATCACGTTATACGTGCAATATAATCATAACATGAATTGCATTTAAGAATCATTTAACTAGTGCATAACTTTGAAGTAATTAAAAGTGTAGCCACTAGGTCGCAAAAATCAGTAAGGGTCGAAGGTCAACAGAGGTCAACAGGTATGAGGTCTTGGAAACAGGCCTCAAGTGCCTCACCTAACCCGACAGCCTGGCGACCCAACAACGAGAGAACCTGGAGACCTGATTCAGAGACCAGGAGGCAGACATCTTTTCCAGCGCTCCTATGGTCCAGGGCGTCTGGGCACCAAAGCAGTGACCCGACCTAGCGGGATAGTAGACTGGGCAGCATCATGGAAACCCACGTGGGAAATCTCATCACTTATGGCTGATGGGACGCCAGCATTAAATACGAAATGATAGTCACCTTCTCCATGCATGGCTTAAGCAACCATTAGTCAAAAAGTAAAAGGATTAATCCTAGCCGATTTGACACTTGTGTCATCCCCGTGGGTCCAGTATTAAATACATACAATCATTATCCCCACGCAGACAAGCAAATGTACACTATAAACAGAGGCATGCAGAAGTGAGAAAGGGTTCGACACCCAAACCTCACTATTCTTGTCTTTACAAATTTATAGTCTTCTATTTATTTCAAAAGTTACAAACATTTCTTGTCTTAATTTGCATTTATTGCTCATACCGATTTGAATACAAATTTCCCGTGAATATAAATCTCGTTTCTTAAGTCGAAGGCTGAATTTGGCATCAACAAAAAGCTTTTTAAAATAATGAGCCTACCTTATATTAAGTTCGAGTTTGAGCTTGTGTGTTACTAGGTTTTGATCAATTATCGCGCCTCGTCTAACCATAAGAAAATTTGGATAAAATGAGAATTAGATTAAAGAATTAATATTTAAAAACTTAAGGACTAAATTGGAAAGTTTAAAAGTGGAGTTTGGGGCTAATAAATGAAGTTCTACAATAATTTGGGCAAAGTTGAAATATGAGAAAATTTCAAGATTAGTTTGGAACAATTGAAATAAATTTAACTAAAAACAACTAACTAGAAAACTTTGGGACAACCTGTAAAGCTATAGAAAGATTAGGGGTCTTGGAGGAAATTTTGAATAAACAATTCTCTTGAAATAAGACTTTTCTTGTACCTTTCCTGGGCTACGAACAGAAGCAAAAGGAATTGATAGAATACTTAAGAGACCTAAAAACCATACATTAAACGAAGAAGAAGCAGAGAAAAAAAATGGAAGAACTTAGCTGATGATTTCAGTCACTTGACGTGAGTAAATGCTTATTTGTGTATATGTGTGTGATTTTGTGGCTGAGATGTGTGTTTATTGACGGGATGGGGTCAAGAAATTTACTGAGCGAAAGCACTCGAGTACGAGCAGAAATTCGAGTAGCTTCTTCAGGAGAATAGAGCTATGTATGAGAGTTTTGATAACTTCTTGTGGGGAAGATAAACGTTAATGAAAGGCTCCAATTTATACTAGTCATTAGATGTATGGAAAAGGTAATTGGAGGGATTTCATGGACGAAAATTTGGGGAAATTATTAAGGAAATTGATTTAGTGAGTGATTCCGATCTATTAGATGGAGGGAAAGAAAGGAAAAGAGGCTGTAATTGGCAAATTTCCAGGCACAGTGACAAAGGCGATGAAGAGCAAACATTGTTGGTCGAAAGAGGAAGGCTAAATGGGGCTGAGCTAGTAACTTAAATTGTTTGGGCTGGAAATTGGGCAGATCGGACACTAAAAAAAAAGAGGAAATTACGTCACACACTATTTTTTGGGATCATGTTTCACATTTACATGCAAGTTTTTTTTTTGGATTTGACACTGTTTATTATCAGATTTGGACTCCATATTTTTATGTGTTAAATATATATTATTAGATTTATTAACAATTTTATAATATCTTAATATAATCTTTTATTTATATTATATGAATGTAATCTAATAGATTTTGATTGGATTCTCATAGATTTAGTTGTAGTGATTGAGTTTTAAATTTACTCATTTTCCTTTTTTACTGAAAATTTGTCATTTTTTCATTTCCCTATTATTGTAATATTTTTTTTAATATATGCCATAATTATCTAGAAGGTTTTTTTCTGAAAAAAAGTATCTAGAAAGTATTTAATTAGTTTATTTAAGTTTCTGATTAATAATAATTAAGAACATTTTATTAACTAATTAAAAAAGGTTAATATGACAACTAAAAGTTGTATGGTTAACCGCTAAATAAAAAAGGTTAATATGGCTTATTTAGAATTTAGGTGTCATTGTAATTCTTCCCCCCCCCCCCACATAATTTAGATGCATGATCAAAAATTGTATGAATTTAATAGATTTCGATTTGATTCTCATAGAACTTTAGTGATTGAATTTTAGATTTACTCATTATCCTTCTCTACTATAAAATTGTCATTTTTTATTTCCCTGTCACTATAATATATTTTTCTAATATATACCATAAGTATTTGGATGGTGTTTAACTAGTTTATTTATCTTTTTAATTAACAATAATTAATAACAGTTTATTAACTAATTAAAAAAATGTTAATATGACTTCTAAAAATTGTATGGTTGACAGCTAATTAAAAAAATGTTACTACGGCTTATTTAAAATTTAGTTGTCATTGTAGTTCTTTTCCCCCACAGAATTTAGATGCATTTTCAATAGATGTATGATACGTGATTACCAAAAAAAATTGTGTGATACGTGATTGCAAGATATTCTAAATATTTTGACATCAATGACCACTATTAATTCACATGTATCGATTTCCCAAATAAATTATGATAATTTGTAAGTAATACATTATCAAAAGTTCTACACATGGTTACGATACTGAATATTTTGATACGTAATACCCTGTAAGTAATACATATAAAGTTATACGACACGTGGCTACGATATTGAATATTTTGATATGCTGATTTGTTACAAATTGATGCGTCCCACGTCCGATTGGCTCATCTGAAATTGATATCATAATAATAGATTCATGTTAGCTGTGCATTTCTTTTATACATTACTGTGCATATTGTGTATTAATTTGAAATCGTATTTTTAGTGGAACTGGTTACGATACACAACAAAACATGCTCTAAGATTGACACCACATTATATTTAACACCTAAACAACACCTCTACGTGATTCATCAGTGCACTTTTCTTTCTTTGAGCAAATTTAATATTGTTTGATTATAAGGATAGGATATATATGATTTTTCAGAATCAAGTATTACAGATTTTTTTTTTTTTTTGGGCAACGTTAAACTTTATTTCATAGTGAGAAAGCAAAACACAAAAAAGGTCAAAAAAAGGGGACAAAGCTGCCCTTCCCACACAGCAACAGAAAATATAAGAGCACCAAAGACAACAAAGGAAAAGGAAAAAACAAGAAACACCTTGTACAACAGCAAAATAAATGGCAACAAAAATGAGAGAAGGAAAGCTCCCAAGCCACAAGAAGAAACCAATTCAAGAAACTCAACACAGCGAAACAAAGCACGCCAGCACGTCCTAAAATCCACGAGCAGAACTAACAGCCAAAGGAAAGAAAACCAGCACCAAAAAGCCTGCCAGAGAAGCACTAAGCAGCTGGACCAGTCAGCTCGAAGCAAGAAGAAAACAAACCAAGACTAATGATTTTCCAAACAGCCAGTGCTCCAAAACAACAATAGCAAACAAGGACATCCAGGTCGAGGCAATTTGCTTAAAACATGCTGGAAACGAAAGATGCAAGACAACCAATCCCACATTTGCAACGAACCAAAACTGAGAAGCAAAACAATGCAATCATCCACAGTGGCAAGGCAACCTTTTCACATAACATTTTTTTACTATCACAAATGAGAAGCAAAATCTTCCGCATAAAATCAGGCAAAACAATCACATTTCTGGGCATCCAGTTTGCAGGCTTTTCCATGTATCTCGGTTGTGATTATAGGGAAGCATAGCTAAATAGTTCACTGAAGCAAGACTGGTTATATGGGATTCATGTTCTACGTGTTTGTAACGTATACGGGAATACGTTAAAGGTTCTTAAAGATAGCAGGGATTAATAAAATTATTGCAATGAAATTGTACCTGGTATTGGAAGAATAATATCACTGATTTTCCAAGGATTCAACAGGTTGCCGGTGTTTTTCAGAATTTCCAATTCTGAGTATAGCTTAATATTACTATATATATAGGGTTTGTCATTCACCATTGCGGGACTGTCTCCTGTTTGAAATACATAGTGATATCCCAGTAAATCTTTCTCAATGGTTTCGAGATTAGGTCCTGTCGTCGGGTTGGGTGTTGGTGTTATTATTATTTTTTATTTTGTTTAATCTTTAATATATTTCATTATCAGATTTACCCTCATGGGTGTTTTTGAAAGAATCACGTGTATATCTATTATTTTGTTGTTCACTAGTATAATTTTGAAGTGAGTGTCACTTATAGACCTAAATATCTAAAGCACCCTTAAAAGAATGACAATTGTGGATTAGGTAAGTTGTGGGGTTGTCAAAATTTAATAAACTGGTTTGGACCAAAAGAACTATTAGGATTAGGCTTTGACTTAAAATAAATTGGATTCGACTAGAATTAAATTTGGACTTTATATTTTGTATTTAAACTAGATGAGCACGTAGCTAAAATCGTGTTTAAATTTATGTGAGATTATAGCGACTAAGTTAGATCGAAACAAAAAAAAAAAATTTATTAAGATTTTCGGGTCCCCACCCCACCCCACCCCACCCAACCCAACCCAAATCACCTGCCAGAAAATCAGAAAATTTTGGAGAAAAAAATCTGAAAAATCAGAGACCCCCTCCCCTTAAAAATTCCTGATCAAAACCCCTGTCCCCTCTAAAAATTGCTAGCCGGAAAATCAGAGAAAAAAATCTTGAGAAGTCCACCCAAACTTTTTAGAGAAGATTTGCAGCTCACCCCTCGGCATCGCCAGTGATTTAGGCGTAGGGAAAGGTCTGCGAATTTGATATTTTAGGCTGGGGGGTTTGATCAGGACCTTTTTAGGGCCCCGGGGGGGGGGGCAACACCTATCTGCAGTTTTTTTTGCCCTTTTAACATTCTAGATGGCCGCTAGCTAGACCGTCACGTCAGACTCTAGATGGTAGTAGAATATATTAATCGCAATCTATCCTTACAATGAATTCATCATTTAAAAACAATTTAAAGCTTCCTGTACTGCGTACTATTGCCATGATCTCATTGTGTAGACTGGTTAAATATTTTTAATCTTATACCTTCCGCTGCATATGTACAAATTTTTTTCTTCTTTCCTGTCACTATATTTATTAGGTTTAGAGTATAGAACTCCTCATTCTAATTGACATCCATCTGTTTCTACTATTTTAAAATCACTATCTAAAGGTAATTCTAAAGGATTTCTTCTTCTTTTATTTTCTTAACTGATAATTTTAAAGTCACTACCTAAAAGTAATTCTAAAGGAATTTTTCTTCTTTTATTTTCTTAACTAATTCTATATCAGTGCAGTTAAATAATTTATTACCTTTATTTGATAGTTTGCTATATAGGGGCCCTACTTTACTCCAAAATCTTATTTTGTTCGTATGTGTTATCTCTACTTAGGTCACTTCCTATAATTAATTTTCTAATGAAACTCCGGCTATTCTTCTTCGTATTTCTTCTGGTTTTACTCTTTTAGCCATGACATATGTATCTAAAGCCGTCTTTCCTAAGTAAGTTTCTAAGTATGCCCACATTTCTACTGTTGTCATTTGTACTGGAACATTATTTGAATTTTCTCATTTTGTGATTGTGCTTGGTCTATCTTGATTTGTATGTTTAATCTTTGCTGTTCTAATTTTCATATTTTCATTTATTATTTCTAATTTAGCTAATATTTTGTTTCTATCCCAGTGTTTTAAGGTCTTCTCCTATTATCTGTATTTGCTTAGTTAGTTGTAAGATTTTTTTCTATATTGTCTTCCTTGGAAGAAGTTTTCTTAGAAGTCAATAAACCTGTCATTCTAGGTGTGAATTCTATCTTTAATGTTTCTAAGGCTAAGTAATCAATATAGTCTCTTCTTGAAGGTTTTGATTATTTTCTGTTTCGTGGAAATTTTCTTTTTCTGTTAAGAGTCCACCACGCTTCACTAGCAACTCTAATGTTGGGGATATAGAAACATCCTTGAACTATTAAATCTTGTGATATAAAAACTGCACCATTTCTACTTAAAAGAATTCCCTAGTACACATTCATCTGTGATTTGATTACTAACACTACTAAAAAATACCCCATCAGTGATGGAAATTTTGCGACTGATGCATATCCGTCGCAAACTTCCAACAGAACCGTCGGAACTTTGAGACGGGCAGAAATCCGTTGAAAATTTCTGACGGAAAACTTCTTCGTCAGAAATTTCTGGTGGATAATTTTTTCTGTCGGAACTTTCCGACGGATATTATTGTTCGGTCGGAAATTTCCGACGGAAAATTTTTCCGTTAGAGGGGATGCTGTCGGAACTTTCTAACGGCAACATATGCCGTCAAAAATAGTTCCGTCGGAAATTTCCGACGGCATCCCCAAGCCTTCGAAAATGGATTTTGTGACTAAATTTATGCTTTTAATTATACTTTGTAAATATTGTTCAATTTTAAAAAAATGTTAGATGTTTGTTTAATTATCCCTCTACTATCGCATATGCCCTTTTACCAAATAAATGTTTTAATATGCATAATGTTGTTGTCAAAAATATACTAGATATGTTAACCTATATAATAGAAAATAAAATTTATTCTAAAATTAAAAATGTTACGAATAATTAAAAATGATATTAATCATCAATAACTTTTAAATACGAAAGTAGAAAATGATATTTTGACTCCATAATTAAAATTGCAGCTAAAGTTAAGAAAAAATATACAACTACGAAAAAGTTTAAAAAAAGAAATATGGTAATATGTACTTTATCCAGTAGATTTCATTTAGTTATTTAGTGGTTAAGGTTTGAAACAATAGTCGTAAATAAATTTTTTATTAATTATTAGTATTTTAAAAAAATCACATAAATCACAATTTTAGGAATCGAAAAAAATTAGTATGTAGTGTTTTTAAATTTTTTAGTTTTTTACAAAAACAATTAATATTACAATTTAGAAAATTGGTGTAAAAAATATTAAATTAATTCATACTAACAAATAAAATTTAGAGTATAACATATATTTAAATATAAATAAAAATTAAATTAAATAAAAGTTCAAAGTCTCATAAAGAAAATACTTTATTTTTAAATTGGTAAAATCACTCGAGCATAGTTTATATATAATATGAACCAAAATATTAACAACCACGCTAGCTAGCCTGGTGGTTGGGCCAACCACCAGGTCATGGGTTTGAAACTCCATCCTTACAATTACAAGAATTAATTACTCGCGGGTTAGGTCGGTCGGCGGGTCGGGCGTTGTTGATGGTATAAGTGGGCTGGCCGGGGCGAGGCGGGTCGAGTCGAGTCGTGGGTCCGTTAAATATTTTTAAATAGATTTTTAAAACGGCCGTCAGAAACTTCCGACGGACACAAAAATTCCGTCGGAAATCAATAGCGACGCGACCTTCACCGACGGCGTTTCCGACGGCCAATTTTCCGTCGGCGCTGACCTTTAGCGACGGATGCGGCGGAATTTTCCGTTGCTGAAAGGCAATTTTTTAATAGTGACTCAAGTTGTTAAAATATCTTGTTTACTTGTTTCTTCAAATCTTATTTTACAGTCATCTAACAATCTTTCTTCAAAACTCATCTTACTACCATACATTTGTCTTCCTCGTAACTCCTAATCTATTTTTTATTTACAATCTTCTGGGACTAAATCCTTTCTAATTATATTAAATATGCATCATGTATCTATTAATGCTATGATATTTAGTTTGAAATATCATCCTGACTATAGGTTAAATGTGCAACTTCTCTCTCTCTCTCTCTCCACCTCAAAAGTTTCCTAAAAATTTTCCTACCCATTTCATTTTTCTATATTTGACGCAAATATCTAAGTTGTCCGATATATTTGTTCAGTAAGTTCTATAATCAATGCTTGAAGAAACAACTATAACTTTTACATATGATATCTATTTTCAACCCATATATTTTATGATAGTTCGATGAGATGGATTGAACAAGCTTTACCACTGCTAATGATGAATTTTCGGAGTTCAAGTGCATCTACTATGTTAATTTGCATTTTTCCTATTTTTTTTCCTTAACCAATATTTGTGTCTTGGGTCTATTTGCCAATTTAGTGTTTTATGGAGTTTTTAAGCCATTTTAGACATCTATTTGAACATTTCTACTATGTTATAGTGATGGTATATTTCAATATTTTTTTTAAAACAAGTCACCTTTAATTTATAATAGAGAAAATAAAATTTTCTAAAATTTTCCAAAAGTTTCGTTAAAGAACTTCCCACCTATGTACGCCACTTATATTTCAAATCAAAACCATATCTATTTTGAATCCACATAGCATGTATTCATACATGCATGGGTAGAAAGTCTTTTAACAAAACTTTCGAGAGAAATTTTTGAAAGGAACTCAATAGAGAAATGTCAAAAATATCGTTCCTTTTCTATGAAATTCATAATGGTTAGCCACATGCCGATGTCCTAACCTTCCTTATTTGAACATTTCATGCATTATTGATTCTCTTGTTCGGTCTTTCTAAATTCTAGAGTACTGTGGTTTTTGTCCTTTTTATATTATCAATTATAATAATTCTTCCTAAACAAAGCTATTAACTTGTCGTGTTGATTTTTTCTAAATTCTAGAGTACTGTGGTTTTTGTCCTTTTTATATTATCAATTATAATAATTCTTCCTAAACAAAGCTATTAACTTGTCGTGTTGATTTTTTCTAAATTCTAGAGTACTGTGGTTTTTGTCCTTTTTATATTATCAATTATAATAATTCTTCCTAAACAAAGCTATTAACTTGTCGTGTTGATTTTTTCTAAATTCTAGAGTACTGTGGTTTTTGTCCTTTTTATATTATCAATTATAATAATTCTTCCTAAACAAAGCTATTAACTTGTCGTGTTGATTTTTTCTAAATTCTAGAGTACTGTGGTTTTTGTCCTTTTTATATTATCAATTATAATAATTCTTCCTAAACAAAGCTATTAACTTGTCGTGTTGATTTTTTCTAAATTCTAGAGTACTGTGGTTTTTGTCCTTTTTATATTATCAATTATAATAATTCTTCCTAAACAAAGCTATTAACTTGTCGTGTTGATTTTTTCTAAATTCTAGAGTACTGTGGTTTTTGTCCTTTTTATATTATCAATTATAATAATTCTTCCTAAACAAAGCTATTAACTTGTCGTGTTGATTTTTTCTAAATTCTAGAGTACTGTGGTTTTTGTCCTTTTTATATTATCAATTATAATAATTCTTCCTAAACAAAGCTATTAACTTGTCGTGTTGATTTTTGCACCACGTGAAAGATATATGTGGATCAACTTTTAATATTTCTGAACAAGTTGCATTTGATTACTAAAATATAGGAAAGAAAATATTTTCTTACTTTCACATAAACCGTTTTACCTAAGAGGAGGTGAGAATTGTTTCCTAGAGAAAATGTGTCAAAATGTATTTAAAAGGATTGTCTCATAGAAATTCCAATTCCATTTTTCTGTCAAAACAAAGATGGATTTTTTTCTAAGAATTTGACATTTTCTATGGAAAATAAATTACATACGATCTGTTCAGTTCAAATTAGGCGTTCATAGAGCACTAGATAATCTTAGAATTTGAGTATATATACTACAAAAACATGTGCCTTCGGAGACGGAAATCGATGTTAGCATATAGCATACCAAAATATAGAGGACCTTAAATACAAACTCTTAAGGGTATTTTTGAAAAGAAAGTCAAATTTTGAGGACTAAAATGGAAGAGTTCAAAATTAAGGGACTGGAAGTGTAATATTTAGGTCCCAAGAAGATGAAACCAAAGGCAATTGGGAACCCCCGCCACTCTGAATTAGGCACCCACGCTGAAGTCATATGGAAAATCAGGAAGCACACAAATCAACTAGGCACCAACACCTCTTTGAACTACATACCAGCGCCATTCATTTTCTTGGGACGATTTTTTTTACATTTTTTGTTTTCCCTATTTTTGAGAGCTTTTTACTTAGTTCTTAAGACATGTTTTGGTGGCCTATTTAAGACTAGAAGCCAGGCTTTCAAAGAGCATTCTTGGTTGGAAATTGGAGAACGAAGTGTTGGGGCAAGGAAGGAGATCTTGAAGAAGAGAAGCGGAAATTTTGGGGGAAAATCAAGATTTGATCGTTGCAAGCCACAGAGCTCTATTCTAAGAGATGTGTCTTGTCATAGTTCTTGTGTTTCTCTTTTATTTCCCTCTTGCAATGTATTTATATAACTCTACTCTTTGTTATTTTTGTGAAATGAGCTCCGATCTCTCATATGTTGGGATTTTTTATTTAGCTTAACCAAGTTTCTTAGTATTAATCTTACCTTATTACTTATTTTGCTCATTATTCGTGGTGTTTATAGTATTTATTGCTCTTCAGTCTTCATTTAATTGGCCATTAAATGTTGGTGCTTGGTAATTTGTATAGCTTTCGGGAGAAATATATACAAATCAAGTAATACTAACTAGATTCTTGTAAAAGATAGAGATATACTCTTAGACCTAAGTGACTCAGTGAGGTGTTTTTACAAATGTAAGTGACATTGAGGCATTTTTACAAATAATATTTTATATATATATATATATATATAGATATAGCAAGAGTTTGTAGGCACAATTAGAGTTATTTTCCCTCCCATGTTGGTTGTCACAATTAGAATTCTGCTGTACTTATCTCATCATGTCATTAATTCCTTTAATTTTTTTTATTTTTATTGAATGGATTTTTATTTTTATTATTATTTTTTTCGATTCCTAATTGAAATGACGTAATGTTTATTTTTTGCAATTAACTTGCGTACATGAAATTATATAATTGCATTAATGGAATGGTACAATTGCCCGTGATTGAAGAAATGTGCATAACTTTTGTGTCCAAAGTCTGTTTCAGCACACGATACCAGCTTTTATTTTGAATTCAATTATCCAATTGTATATTGTCTACACGCATGCGCATATAATACAAGAGTCTATGGGCACAATTAGGCAACTTTATACTACTTATTTTGGTTGTCACAATTAGAATTCTACTGTTTTTACCTCATAATGATGTCATTAATCCTTTAATTTTTTTATTTTTATTCAATGGATTTTAATTTTTGAGATTCCTAATTTAAATGATGTAATTTTTATTTTTTTTTTGCAGTTAAATATTGCCTGTGATTCAAGAAATATATGTAACTTTTGTATCTAGAGTCTGTTTTGGTACTACTAAGGTATCAGTGAATAATGTGATAGGATAAGAAAGGGACATGTTGCAATAGGATTTATAATGTTAAATATATATATATATATATTCTATTGGTCCATATCATCTACTGATATCATAATTGTACTAACATATGATATTTGGAAATTTTTATTTGAATGGTATTACATTCTGAATATGTAAACAATGTTCTAAAAAGTGTAAGGCATAGAAAAAACGTAGGGACCAAGTCTTGAGCTTAAGAGCGCTTAAAAGCACCAATGCTTGAAAAAGTGAGATCAATGTGTAAACAACGCAAGAGATGACGAAGCGTTATGTCCAAATTTTGAGTATAAGCATTGTCTAGGGTAGGCTTAGTCAAGCTTTTTAAAATGGTGTATACAAAACATCGATATCTGTAAAGAAGTAGTGGGTTACTTGGATTAGTAACATGGTATTATCAACCATTAATTGTGTTTCTTGGTCGCAGCTAAACTTGAACCATGACTTTGACGTCTTTCCACATGTCATGCTGTTTAGAATAAATGCTACTTCCTTCGTCCTATACATTTTTCCTTTTTTTATCCGTATTTTCTATTAAAAAATAGTTAGACTATTAACTTTTCCTTTATCCTTCTATTTAATGTGTATTGTAATCAATAAAATATTTATTTAAAGTGAAATATTTAATAAATAAAATGATAAATTAAGGAAATAATATTAAATTTTACATTCCCAATGCTATTAATTATACTTTTTTTAATATTTGTGAAAATTGAAATTGGACCATCTTTGTGAGATGGATGTAATATAAAAGACCAATCTTTGTTTTCTTCTTTCTAAATGACATACAATATTATTCTCTACGTTCTATAATTTCCAATGACTGAACCCATTTTCATTACACTAAAAATTAACTTTTATTTTCTCTAACATATATATGTGTGTGTTTGTGTGTGTGTATATATATATATATATATATATTCTTTTCTTGCATTTTTTATCAGGAACCCTTTTATATTCTTGTCTTAATATCTTATTTATGTGTTTTAAAATCAAAGGAAAAAATTTAGTTATATTTCTCTAGACGTCACCCAAAAAAAAAAAAAAGGACAAGTGGCTCATAATGTGACATTTTTTTTTGGGGGGTTCGTTTGGAAAAAAAAATGTGACTTTTTTTTGTCAAACATTCAAATGTACAACTTTATAAACATAAAGGATATCGATTAGGTAAATTTAGAGCATGTTGGGATTAGCAAAAATTCTGGTATTACTGTTAATATAATGTATGTTTTGTCGAATTGAATGTTTGTTCCAAAGATGAAGTTCTGTTTGCACAAACCAAAAGTTCATTGGCCAAAATATTCATTTATATGCAAATTTTTCTACATAGAACATTTACATTTTTCTTATGAAATGAGTCGTAAATTAACATAAATAACTTTGTTAGAGAGACAAAGTTCACCGTGCACTCAAAAAAAAAATATAAATAAATAAATAAATAAAGGGGGGGAGGGAGGGAGGTGGGGCGAGAGAGAGAGAGAGAGTTTTTATGTAACTATTTATTTATGAAAATAAAGGAGATCATAGAATCAACCTCCGCTTAGTTATACAATCCTTATTTTTACAAACCATAAAGATACTAACTAGTTTTATTTAACATTCTATTAGTAAGATTTTTGGCAGGGTACTACTAATTACTTTTAATGCTTAATTAAATTAACATCGATCTAGTTGCCTATATATGCGTGTGGAGAGGGTTTGAAGTTAGGATTCCCCATTATTGGGGTTGGATCATAATTCCCATATATAGTTCATATGGTTGATTCAAAGTTTTTTTGCATGTTCATCACTCATCTTTTCCTCATCTTTGAGTTGCTTCATGGTCTTGACCTATACACATATTGAAAGAATCATTAGAAAATGAGTAGGACAAGGAGGGTAATCTTCTTGATTTCCATTTTCTCTCTAAGCCAAAGGAAAACTTCAAACTATGCTTCTTTAGTTTAGCTTATTTTATTCTGCCCTAGAATTATCATTTTATATTAACTAAGCTTGACTGAAATGGAAACTTATCCTGACTTGTTTTATTTCTTGGTAAAAACTTTTTGCCATTGTTGGGTTGGGGCACTAACAGAAGTAATTAGTGGATCAGCCACGCTTTGTAACAATTTCTGTGCATTGCCCAGTTATACTGAGCATTGGAATAAGGCATAATTGGAAAAATTGATAAAAAGTCACAAAGAAGCAAGCTGTGAAGCCATTGAAATTAATCTAGACCACGTATTAATATTTTTGAAGGGTACATAATGGACATGTTTAGGAGATTGAGCGGCCGAGTAGAGACAAAAGTTTATCTGAAAAATACGTAAGGGAAGACAAAAGAAACCATAATAAAATGCGTGAAGAGAAAATACAAGTAGTATGCTATTATCTAATGGATATAAGAAAAGCAAAATCCACCAATAAAACTAGGTTGTGAGAAGTAATTTCTTAAGAGGATAAAATACTATCATTATCATCTAATGGATATAAGAAAAGCAAAATCCACAAAATCCACCAATAAAACTAGGAACTTGTGAGAAGTAATTTTTTCAGAGAACAAAACCTTATTTGTTACAGCATAACTTTTGTATCTAGAGTCTGTTTTGATAGTACTAAGGTATCGGTGAATAATGTGATGGGATAAGAAATTAAGGGACATACGGCAAGAGGGATTATAATGTTAATATATATTCTATTGGTCTATATCATCCACTGATATCGTAATTGTACTACCAGATGATATTTGAAATTTTTTATTTGAATGGTACTCCATTATGCATATGCAAACGATGTTCTAAAAATGTAATGCGTGGAAAAGTGTGGGGGCCTAGCGTGCTTAAGAGGACCAATGCATGAAAAAGCGAGATGAATGTGTGATAAAGCACAAGAGATAGGGAAGTGTTAAGTCCACGTTTTGAGTATAAATACTGTCTAGATGAAGCTTATTCAAGCTTTTTAGAATGGTGTATACAAAACATTAACATTTATAAAGGAGTAGTGGGCTACTTAGATTTGCGGCCCGGCCATGGAAACCGGGCTTTGTAAAGCCTTAGTTCCTTACAGAGCCTGATTTCAAATAACATACTGACACCTCACTTGACACACACCATATAGTAGCATCTTATTGGAAATCGGGCTCCGTAAAGAACTCCGCACTAGTTCCTCAGAAATTTCCCTTAGATTCGTGACACGTGGTATTATCAACCATTAATTGTGTTACTTGGTCACAACTAAACTTGAGCCATGACTTTGACGTATTTTCACATGCCATGCTATTTAGAATATATATACAATTTCCTTCTAGTTTTCCTTTTTTATCCGTTTTAAAATATAATTCATTGTCTTATTAAAAAAATAGTTAGACTATTAATTTTTCTTTTATTCCTCAATTTAATGTTCATTTTAATCAATAAAATAGTTATTTAGAGTGGAATATTTAATAAATAAAATGGTATATTAAAGAAATGATATTAAATTTCACATTTTTAACACTATTAATTGTACTTTTATTAATAATCGTGAAAATTGAAATTGGACCTTGTCGGATAGAAGAGAGAGTGTGTGTGTGTGTGTGTATATATATATATATATATGTATGGTCAATCTTTGCTTTCTTCTTTCTAAATGATATACAATATTATTCTCTACGTTCTATAATTTCCAATGACTACACCCATTTTCATTACACTGGAAATTAACTTTTATTTTCTATAACATATATATACTCATAATATGATATATTTCATTAATAAAGATAAAAAATGTTCTACAAAAAAAAAAAAAAAAGCAAACATTGAGGAAAATTTTTAGAATTTGCATTACGCTGCAGCAGTGAATTTTTAAAGTTTGTATTAGACTATCAGTGTATAACGCACGTGAAAGTATGTTATATCCGATAAACATACCTTGAATAAATGATCGGAAGAGCACAATACATGTATTACACTATTTATAGTAGAATTTGTTATTTTGCCATTTTTAACACAAATCATAATTTTCAGACCTTTTCAATTTATAACCCTCAAAAAATCTATATAAAATTGTCTATAACTGAACACTAACTTTTCTACAGAACACACATGTGATCTATTGCCCCATTTTTTTTTATTTTTCTAATATGTATTAGTTATATCTAATTTTTCTTAATGTACACTTTCTACAAACTAAATATTTTAATATGTTAGCATAATTTAGTTAGTGTTTAAAGAATTAAACCATCATGACCAATTCAATTAGAAAAATCAGGAATTGACGAATGCTGAAACCAATCTAAAAAGTAATTTGACATTGCGAGATAAATACGGATACGGTTCATCAGTTCATATTATACAGTTTTTTTTCCAATTATGACCCATTAAAATTTTAAACTTTTTAGAAGCTCAATTCCTGTAAATTAAGACTCTATTATGTATTACCCTTCTCAAAGTAACTTAGTATATGCATATATGCTCAATTTTTCACTAAATAACTATTCTGAGATTATCTTGTTTTGCTCAAAGTCACATTGTTAATGACCCTTAAGAAAGAATAAAATTTCAACATTTTTAATGAAAAATCCATGTAGGAATTCAAGTATAGCCTCCAAAAGTCACTTAATTATACTTTTATCTTAGAGTTCTGCTAATTATTTAACAATTTTATAAATTTTAGCATTTATTTTTTAAGTTTTCAATTAAAACCAGTTCAACCTCGATTCAACCTTTTAAACCTTAAACTATTAACTTTTCTAGTTCAATGATCGGTCTGGTTTTCTGAATATTGACGAATGATGAAACCAATCCAGAAAGCAATTCTACGGTGTCAGATAAACATAGATATGATTTACAATTCACGATAAACTTTTTTCCAATAATAATCAATTAAAATTTTAAACTTTTTAGAAGCTCAAGCCCTATAAGCTAAGGTCCTATTATGAATAAATCTTCTCCAAGTAACTTAATATAGGCATGCGTGCTCACTTGTTTTACTAAATAATCAATGTAAAATTTTCTTTCTATGCCTAAAGTCATAGTTTAAATGGCTCTTAAAAAAGAAATAAAATTTCAATCTTTTTAATGACAAATCCATGTGAGAATTCTATTATAATGACCAACAGTCATTTATTTGCATTTTTATTGAGTTTTGCTTATTATTTGACAATTCTATAAATTTTAGTATTTATTTTTTAAGTTTTTAATTAAAACTGTTTTGATCGTAGTTCGACCCGATTTGACCTTTTAATCCTTGAACTGTTAACTTTTCCAATTCGATGACCAGTCTGATTTTCTTAATATTTGCGAATACTAAAACCAGCCTGAAAAACAATTCAACAGTGTGAGATAAATACCGATACGGTTCACTAGTTCAGAATAAACTTTTTTTCAATAATGACCACTAAAATTTTTAACTTTTTTGAAGTACAAGACCTATAGGCTAAGGCTTTATTATGAATAACCCTTTTTCAAGTAGCATAATATAGGCATGCATTCTCAATTTTTCACTAAATAACCCATGTGGGATTCCTTTTCTATACACAAAGTCATATTTTCAATAGCTCTTAAAAAAAGAATAAAATTTCAACTTTTTTTAAATGGTAGAGGTCAAAAAATTATAAAGTCAGATATTCCTTTTCCATCTTATTTTAGGTAAAAATTAATTTATTTTAATTATTTAATTAAAATCGATCTGATAATCTTGCACCGTTAGCTTTTTCGATTCGATAACCAGTTTAGTGTTCTGAACGTCTGCAAATACTAGAGCCAATCTAAAAAAAATTTGATTGTGTGAGATAAAGATGAATACGGTTCATTGGTTCAAAATAATTTTTTTTAAATAATGATCCATTGAAATTCTAAACTTTTTGGAACTCAATGCTAATAAGTTAATGCCCTATTATGAATAATACATCTCTAAGTAACTTAATATATGTATACGTCCTCAATTATTTTCACTAAATAACCAATGTGAGATTTCCTGTCTATACCTAAAGTTACATTGTCTATGACTCTTAAAAAATAAATAAATTTTTAATTTTTTTAAACAGTAAAGATAAAAAAATTATAAAATCAAATTTTCTTTATCTACATTATTTTAGGTAAAAACTAATTTTTTTAAATTATTAAATTAACATAGGGCTAATAACCTTGAACCGTTAGCTTTTCCAATTCGATGCCATGTCTAATTTTCTAAACATCGACGAATACTGGAACCAATCCAGAAGCAATCAAATAGTGTGAGATAAATTTAAAAAAAATTAAGAAAATCGATTGAAAATATAACTGCTCAAGATAAAGAATGGAAAATTTGAATGTAAAGTGAGAGGGATGTGAGAAATCTTAGATAGAATGAATTTTATTAGAGGACAGAATGAAAATTTAGATAAAGAAATAGAGATATTTCGAGATAAAATAAAATTTGATTTGGTAATTGTGATTAAAAATTGGAAAATATAGTGATAATAATAAGTTAAATCAAATATATCTATAAATAATATAAATTAAAATAAAAATTAAAAATCTATATAAAATGAATGGCCAAAGATTGCGAGATAAAGTGAATGGCCGGGATGACTTTACCCAATTCAGCAAGTGAAAATGGGAGGAAACGGTAAAAAAGAAACTATTCTGCTTATATATATATATATTACATTCTTGTCTTAATATCTTATTTATGTGTTTTAAAATCTAAAGCAAAAATTTAGTTATATTTCCCTAGATGTTGCCCCCCCCCCTCCCAAACACAAAAAG
>CAVNYN010278003.1:19874-32799 GCA_963692815.1 Nyctanthes arbor-tristis
AAAAAAAAAAAAAAAAAGACTTAAGTGGTTCATAATGTGACTTTCTTTTCTTTTTTTTTTCTTTTCGTTTGAAAAAAAAAAGTGACTTTTTTTGTCAAACATTCAAATGCACAACTTTATAAACATAAAGGATATCGATTAGGTACATTTAGGGCATGTTGAGATTAGTAAAAATTATAGTGTTATTGTTAATTTAATATATGTTTTGTTGAATTGAATGTTTGTTCCAAAGATGAAGTTCTGTTTGCTCAAACCAAAAGTTCAGTGGCAAAATTTTTCATTTATATGCAAATTTTCTATATAGAACATTTACTTTTTTCTTATGAAATGAGTCGTAAATTAATATAAATAAATTTATTAGAGAAACAAAGTTCACCGTGCACCCAGAGAGAGAGAGAGAGAGAGAGAGAGAGTTTGTGTGTGTGTTTTTATGTAACTGCTTATTTATGAAAATAAAGGAGATCATAGAATCAACCTCCGCTTATTTATACAATTCTTATTTATACAAACCATAAAGATACTAATTAATTTTATTTAACATTCTACTAGTACGTAATATTTTTGGTAGGGTACTACTAATTAATTTTAACGCTTAAATTAACATCGATCTAGTTGCCTATATATGCATGTGGAGAGGGTTTGAAGTTAGGATTCCCCATTACAGGTGATGGATCATTATTCCCATAGTCCAAGTAGTTGATTCCAAGTTTTTTGCCATGTTTGCCACTCATCTTTTCCTCAACTTTGAGTTGCTCCATGATCGTGAGCTATATAAAACATATTAAAAGAATCATTAGAATACTATACTATGAATTTTGTTGTCAGGGGCGGGCTGACACGGGCTATAGCTTATAGCCTTTACCAACCAAATTAGTTTCTAAGAAAATTTTTTAAATAAACCTTATTAAATCAGACAAACTTTTCTCGTTGTAGCTTGTGTTTAAAAAAATTTTTTGTTTGTTGCTAATTATGGGATCAAAGAGGGACTTGATTGTGAACGAGTGTCGTGCCCTTGCCTAAATTTCGACTGTCCACCTGCATCAAAAGACATACGTAAGAACTAAAAATTAAGGGTTAGTTTCAAGCATTATAAACTCAAGGCGTACCTGCAGAAGAAATGGACAAAAGTGCTGCAAAAATGAGTAGGAAAAGGAAGGTAATCTTCTTGATTTCCACTTTCTCTCTAAGGCAAAGGAATACTTCAAACTATTCTTCTTTAGTTTAGTTTTATTTTATTCTGCCCAAGAAGTATCAATTTATATTAACAAAGCTTGACTAAAATGGAAATTTATCCTGACTTGTTTTGCTTCTTGGTAAACACTTTTTGCCATTGTTGGGTTGAGGCACGAATAGATCTAAGTAGTGGATCAGCCACGCTTCGTAACAATTTTTGTGCATTGCCCAAATGCTGAGTATTGGAATAAGGCATAATCGGAAAAATTGATAAAAACTCTAAAGAAGCAAGCTATGAAGCTATTGAAATTAATCTAGACCACATATTAATAATTTTTGGAGGGTACGTAATGGTCTTGTTTAGGAGATTGACTGGCCGAGTAGAGACAAAAGTTTATCTGAAAAATACGTAAGGGAAGACAAAAGAAAATATAATAAAATGCGTGAAGAGAAAACTCTTAAGTGCTACACTATTATCGAGCGGACATAAGAAAAGCAAAATCCACCAATAAAACTAAGAGCTCATGAGAAGTAATTTTTTTAGAGGATAAAATTTTTCTGTTATTGTCGTTGCTCATTTCTTGCAAGATACAAAATCCCTCTAAATGAGTATAAGAAGGAATGTTCTAAATGTCAAAGTACGATAGGTGGGATGTGGTGGGGTATTATGAATTCAAAAGGCCTAAGAAAGAGATCTAGGTCTCCAAATGGCAAAAAGAATACGTAATAGATGAGACAATTTTTTTTTTTTTTACAACACCCATCTTTCTCGCATATTAACTTGTAAGGTAAGCAAAGAACTTTTAGGGCCGTTTGAAAACAATTTTGTTGAAAAATGATCTTGATTTTGTATACTGGCAGGCCCCACTGTGTTGTAGCTTGTGCATCTCCAATGGATATCTAATGTAGATGGCCATTAGTAGGAGGAAGATTGAGTTATCATTTTAATTGAAAGTGAATAAAAAGAGGCGTATGGAAAAATATGGGAAAAATGAAAAAGATAAGAGAGAGATTAAGAGAAACTAAAAAATAATGATAAAAGAGTTGTAGAAAATGTGGAGGAGAATGCCGAGGAGAATGTAGAGATAGATCCTTTTTGGGGGAAATGGTGTTGAAAAGAGATGCAAGAATAATGAAAAAATAGAGTAAAAGACTGAAAAGTGATCTTGAAAAAAAAAAGTGAAAAATTAAAGAAAATAAAAAAAAATATGGAATCCGTCAGAAAAAGTGTCTTTCTCTTTCTTCATGGGACAGTCTCCAAAATTTTATGCACAGAAGATGCTTTAGATTGTTGTTGGAAAAGATTTACTAAAATCCAATTTTATCCCTTTTTTAACTCAATGTGATGAAGAATATTTGACCAATTTAGGGGCCCACATAAACCCTAAAAGCAAATTGTTGGAAGAATAATGCTATTTATTTAGACTGGAGACCGATCTCCAATCTGATTGTCATCTCATTATTGGTCATTCAAAAAATGAGAACTCCCACATATTTATATATGTATATTAACTCATCTTTCAATATGGTAATGTCAACTAGACTAGAGACCAAATAAATAGCATCATTCTTATTGAAATTGATGGTGTGGATATCCCCTCAAAGGTAAAATTTTCAAAAGCTTTTCGAAAGTTTTGTTAAACAACATCTCACACATTTGGCTCATATAGATACACACTACATGTATTTTAAATTAAAGTCATGTGTATTTTAAATCCACGGCATATATTCATGCGTGCCATATAGATGGGGAATTTTTTATAAAACTTTGGAAAGTTTTTTAAAAGGACTCCCCTATGAGAGTATATTCCAGTGCCAATTATTTGTATCTTTGTTTTTCAATTCTTTTCTTTTATGTGTTTTTCCTTTTATTTTGTACTTTTTTAATTTTTAATTTTTTTTCCTTTGCAATTATACGGGTATGCAATACGGGACAATAAATCAACAACACATCATGTTATGCTACAAATAACTTTTAAATAAAGAGAACGGCGAAATGCTACTAGTGAACGTAGTAAAACTTACACAATGCCTAAATGCACATACATATTTTTATTTGGTTTTGGATTTCTAAATCGATAGAAACTTAAGAGTACATCAAGTAGGGATGTCAACTAATCTGATTGTAAAAAAAATAATGCGCTATTTTTGTTTCAAGCTAACTAAGCCATTTGGTGACCCAAGTAGTCACGAAATTAATCCCATTTAGAACTGTTACGAATTGGTGTGTGTAATTCAGCCTCCGGATCCCTTTGCTCGTTGGGTAAATCGCTTTCAACATATTCACTGTGACGCTCAGCCCAACTAATCCCCTTGTCTACCATCCCAGACTTGTGCATGAAAATGTGCACTACCATTAATTTGCATCTGAAATGAATAAGGGGGCATTTTTTCTAGAATTTTCCACCACATTTTTAGACTTTAGTAAAACAATAGCTCTTTCAATGATATTCCTACAAGACGACTGGTAATCGTTAAACTGTTCTTTAAGGTTTCTAAATTGTCGTGCTCGCATTAGGTGCTTTATGAAATTCTTGAATATGGTACCTTAACCTTTATAGGGAGCAAAGAACCGAGGGCAGTTCCCGTACCCGAGTCAACTACAGAGAACTTCCCTAGCAGAGGCTCAGGGAAATTAATATCAGGCTCATGGATAGCCATTGACAAATTGCAATTATCATGAGTGGTTCCTGTTCTTCTGGCAAGCACAAATATGAAACAAAGGTTAACGAGAGAGGCCCAATATGAGGAGCCATTATATAATGAAGAGCAGTTAAATAATTGGATGCCTTCAATGATGTTATTAAGTGGTTGGCAATTTATTTATAGCAATGGAGTAAGTAATTCTATCCAAAATAATTGCTAGTGATATAAAATTGTCAATATTTCATGTTACAAAAAATTTTGAATGGAAAACATGACAATCAAGTACTAGAAGTAAGAACTAAGATAAAAAAAAAATGTCAGCCAAGCATTACAAAAGTTAAATTTTAAGCTAGTTAATTTTATAATTCAAGTTTACACCCACCCCTGTACTGTAATTTATTTCTAAATCATACTATTATCTTTTGTTATAAGATATATTGTTCTAGTAATATTATTAACACTTGAATTAACAACAGCAATAAGAAAATTCAACATTAACATGTACTTAGTCCTAATTAAACATATATTAAATGCAATAAAAGTGATATTCAATTAATTTAACAGTCACACGTAGTTTCGAGTTAATACCATGTGGTGTAGTATGTTAACGGTGTCATACGATGTATTGGAATACACTACATGGGAAATCACAGTAGATCATTTTGTTAGATATCTGCGTTAGACCAAATGAAACGATGGGCAACAAACCATTGGAGCCAATTGGAAAGGAAACTATGGGTAATAAACCATTTGAGCCAATTGTAAATGAAACTAAGGGCAAAAATCCATTAGAGCCAATTGAAAATGAAACAGTGCACAAAACCTATTAATTGATGGTGGCCACTTGTCACAAATCCACGATGAGACTTCAACTTTAAAAAAGGGGTGCAACTCCTACTCTCAAATGCCTCAAGAAATTTCTCCTCTCTTGAGAAATTGCTCTCTAAGCCCTCATCTCCTAGTTTCTTTCAAAAATGATCCTCCAATTATAAAATACTTACAGTTTGGTCCTTTGACTCTCAAAAGACCCTAACTCTTTTAATATTGTCATTTGGTTCTTAAAATTTTGAAATATTATAATATTAGTACCCTCTTTTATTAACGTGTAAGTTATTGGAAGAAGCTCATGGCCTTGGGAGCTCTAAACTATGGTTATTTAGAACAAATTTTGAAGAAATAAACGCGACTATAGAAAAAGGGCTAGAATTTGTAGAAAGTAAATTATTAACGCCCCTAAGTTCAATAAATGAAAGATTTAAAGTTTCTATAGGAGGTATCGAGACCTTTGAATCATTGCCCAATCGGTTTTGATAAATCTCTTCAAGTAAGAAAATTGAAGAGAAATTCCTCTACTGACTGTGAGTAACAAGAATTGTACTTGTATTGATAAATCTTTGCTTACTTGTGCTTGTGTTGATAAGTTTTTACATATTGTTCTTGAATACATTTCAATTATGCGTGGATTCTTTGGTATATACGTGCTAATTTGAGTTTGCCTTTGAGTTCTGATCTATGTGCATGGGGAACTACTGGAGCAATATGCTCTGATGTTATTATTCCCTTTGTACGAACGACAAAAATGCTTGGAATTTGTTTATTGAATTTCCCATTTGTCGTGAGTCCTTTTATGATAACAAGAAGGCATATGAACGGCAAAAAAGCTTGGGTACTCCAATAGTGGTCAATTGGGGATGGAGATAGATCCACTCCTTTGGAATGATTATGGTCATTTTGATAAACGCTCTAGGGCATATTCTAGTGGTTTGGGAACATATTAATATTGTGATATCTGCCCCAGTAAAGTTTTAGGATGGTAAACAAAGTATGAATAAACAATTATTTATTTATTGAATAAATGTGATGTTTATTTTCTATAAGCGAATTTACGACGTTTGAGAGGTAACGAAAAGTCATCGCAGTTGCTTTGAGGTAATATGGAGATGAGTACTTCTAGATAAGTACAGAAGATACATCTCATATTTCAATTAGAAAAACGTTAGTCCTGAGTTGAGAATAAAATTTGGCACCCTATTCTATCGAGACTCATTTGTTATTACTTTGACTCAATTGAGTATGTTATTTATTTTGCTTGTCACGGCTGGTGGAGGTCGTGAGTAATAGCATTGATATACTTCGGGATAAGTATATTGTGTAACATATTTCATTAGTTTTGTACATTAACTTTTGCGTTATTAATTTCTTTTAGTTTATTCTCATTACAATTAATTTTATTACAATTCTCGTTAATTATTCTCATTACAAGGCACATATAAGTTACAAGTTGTGTAAACTTATTACAAGTCACGGAAAAGTTAATATATCGTATAATAAGTTTCGTCAGTTACATTAAATCATGCCGTAGTTTGTATTAGTTTCATTGTTATTAACAAGTTTTATGAAATTTAATCTAAGAATGTACGTAGTTCAAATTTGAAGGAAATTACATGTTGTCTAATAACTTTCAGGATTTCACCTTTATATTTTATACACTTAAAAACTAATGTCAAATAAATTACACTGTACCATTTTTCGCAAAAGCAATGTATAATGTACAAATTGTAACAAATTACACGTATTTTACGAATTGGAATAAATTACATTGTAATCTACTTCATGAAAGCAATGTGTAATGTACGAATTGTAACAAGTTACACGACAACAATGTGTAATATACGAATTGTAACATATTACACTAACATATTAAATAGGATTTCATTAATATACTACTTTCGCAACATATTCAAGAACACATTTTTTTCTCATCCTACGTAATAAATTACATTGATCAGACTACACCAAAATAAATGTAAGGAAAGTGCTATTTATTTCTTTTCCGGTAGAAGAAGAAATTGCAGATAATTAGTATTTCATTTATAGTAGGATACGACTAGTGTTAAAAAAAAAAAGATTAATGTTTCAGTTTTGATAAGAGACAATTAGTGTACTAATTTGATTGTGGGACATTAGTGTTTCAGTTATGGTAGAAGACAATTACATTAATCATTGATTTTAATTATTTCTTTCCTTTTTTGCATGTATTAAAACTTGTTTTTGTTCTTCTTTTCCCGTTTCATTTCATATTTCCTTAAATTGAGAAAGGAAGTATGTTTACAATTAATTTAGTCAAAACTGATACAAACGTTCGATTTGTTACAATTTGTAGTATTTTTCCAAATAGTTACATTTGTAAGAAATTATGGGTAAATTTCCCAATCTAAAATCCCATGAAAAACTATGCTATGATTGGTAATGTAGTTTAGTTGGTTGGAAACCTCAAAAGTTTTCCTTCCCTCCATGGTTTTAATTTGCATTTTCCTATGTTCTTTTCCTTTCATTTTTCATTAAAATACTTTTCTTTAGTTTTTTATTAAAGATTATTTTTAGCCTATATAAATGATTAATTTATTTTATGTTTGTTTTTCTCAATTAAATTAAATGTTACAACATATTTTAACAAAAATTCTATTTCATATATTTAGTTTTTGTCTTTTCATTTTTATGATTTCAATTTTGTGATTAAATTTTTTTAATTAGCGTTACAATTCAAAATATTTTTTTCCCTTAAAGAATATTTTTATTGCTCTTTTAATTAAAATCTTGGTGTTTCAAAATGTTATCTATATTTTTGTTAGTTAAAAAATATATATATCAGTAACAAATGAATAATTTTTTCTAAATATGTTTTTTTTATGTGATTAATGTAATTACTTTGCCTATTTTACTTTTTTAAGGAAAAACAAAATTTTCAATTAAAAAAAAGTAAATAAAATTTAAATATACACACACAACCTCTCCCTCTACAATTTAGGGGCCCATTTTTTATGTTTCGACTCAGGGCCCTAAAATCTCAAGCACAGCACTGCGTAAATTAATATAAATAAATTTGTTAGAGAAACAAAGTTCACTATGCACTCCAAAAAAAAAAAAAGAGTTTTTATGTAACCATTTATTTATCAAAATAAAGGAGATCATAAAATCGGCCGCGTATTTGAGATTAAAAATGATAAATTCGTTTCCATGAAATACATTTTTTGATGTTTTATTTGATTTAACACCATTACACTACAAATGAAATTGTAATTACCACATGTAGTGAAGAATAGAATTATTTTTTTTTTTTTGAGAAAACAAGAAAGAATACACCAAAGGACGACTATTGCTATTTATTGTTAGTCGTCACAACTAATGAGCACAATATATCCTTAGGTAATATTAGTTGACAAGTCCACTTAAATAAATCACACATCTCTACATTTGATTTATTTTATCATCTAAAATCACTAGACTAAGACATCGAACGCGGCGATTATCACCAGTAGTAATACATATGTTTTTTCAATAATGTTTCTACAACTTGACACTTGGGAATAAAGATATTATATCCCCCCTCGGTCAATTTGTATTGTTGGATTAAAAGATAGGATGCAAAAATATTTAGACATTCCAAGTGTGTCACGAAGTAGGCAATGAGGCAATGACTTCAAGTAGGGGGCAATTAGATCGGAAGAGCGTCGTGTAGTTCCAGCAGACTAGGCATTATGGAGACCACATTTTCTTCTACTAACTCCTTTGTTATGTCTTCCCATTCTGTCCACTCGAAGCAGCAAGAAAATAGTAGCCTCACGACGCTCTTCCGATCTCAACTATTGCTCTTCGTTCTTGAACAATCACATATGTGATTCCTAGGAATTCATGGCAGCTCAAGCATTCCAAGGATCTCGGGAAATGAATTTCAAGTTCCTCAAGGAAATTTAGACTCCATAATAATGAAGGAAAAGTAGGATACCCTTTCATCATAAGAGATTTTAGATAGTTAAGGGAATCTAGTTAGGAAATTGAGTACATCCCTGCAGACATAGACGATATAGATGTGAAGGCGGTTGGAGAGCCTCAATCACATCCGTTCTTGTTTCTCGATCAAAAGACAATGTCAGTTGTCGCAACTGAGTCTTATTTTCCAATTGCACATTCTTAGCTTCAACAACGTCTGATTCCTCATTTAAACCATTGACAAAGATGGACAAATCTCCTTCAAGTTAGTTTAAGTTTTCCAAACATCCCAACTTACTTCCTCCTCTTTTTATTTCGAAGTAACTCAGTGTTCAAAGATCTGTTAATTCTCCCACACTTGGAGGAAGTAAGAGACCACGATCAAAAAGAAGGTGCCTGAGATTTTGTAATTCATAAATTTCTTCTGGAAGCTTGAATTGAACCCAACACCCTCTAATATCCAACGTTTGCAAATAATACAAGTCGCACAATCTAAGAATTTCTGTAATAACACCGTCCAACGTGAGATACCTTAGGTGAATTAGATTTCCAACATCCAAGATATCCCCTCTCGAATAAAATCCATCTATATTCAATGCCCTGAATGCCCTGACACATTTTAGATTTCTAATTACATGTGGAGGAGGGTCTTCTTTGTGATAGGCGAAATCTCAAGTGTACGATACCGTTCAAGTAGTATAGGATTAGATGAGTCCCGAATGTCGATCCCAAGGGAAAGTTGTCACCTATCTCACTTGAGTCAATTTCACACCAATTGAATAAGGAAATTAAGAGTTTGTAAAAGAATAATAAGGTTGTTTAAACTAAAAATTAAATGCTCTATCTATTTTAATCTAGGAAGCAACTTAAATTAATGGACTAAAAAATATATGAATGAAGGCGTTGAGACTCACGAATCCACAATAAACAAGCGTTCCAATTATGCAATCCCATTCATGACAATTCACCATCATGTACTCACAACCAATTTCACAAGTTTAATTGAAAACCTCTCTCGAGTAAATTTAAATCTACCCAACCAAGTAAACCCACTATATTTCTATGTGAATTTCAACATAGTTGAGTGCATTAATTAATAAGAAACCATTTCTGTGGTCACACAAATCATAAAAGTATATCTCTATCTTCTATGCAGTTTATGTTTTCCATTGAAGTGCTAAACTGGTGACTTACCTCTTGGTTTCCTCACGAATTCACTAACGCAATTACAAGTTGATCAGGCTTATAAAAGGTAATTACATATCACAATATAAAATAAACACGCAATAACAATTAGAGTCATGAATGGGATTAACACAATCAAAACATGTCTATTGCTTCATCGATTGTCTCAACATGGAAAATTAGTTACGCATAATAAAGGAATTCATAACATAAGCATTCGTAAGGTTTGAATACATGACCAGATTTTTGCAAAGAAAAGACGAAGAATAACGAAGAAAACGTTTGCACCAAACAAAGAACTCCGTTCTTTAATCTTCACGCCAAGCCCTTTGCTCCAATCTCCTAGCCCTCAAGAATGATTTTCTATGATAAATCCTCTTTTTATTCGTTCTTTTATAGTTGGGGAGGCCTTCGAACCCTAGAATGTATTAAAAAGGGTCTGAAAACGCGTAAACGACGTCTCCCAATACGGGCCGCGGGTAGGGGGCGATTTGCTTACCGCGGCCTACCCGCAGAGAAATTGGCTGGGCCATGGGTGGGGGCGGTTTGCTTGCCGCGCCCACCCGCGCCCTACTTTCAGCACACGCGTTTCAGTCCCTGATTTGACTTTTTCTTTCAGCAATGGTCCTTTTTAGCTTTTTTCTTCATTTATACAAGTACAAAACTTATCGAATGCATCACAAAGGTCCTCGAAATATTCAAATACGACCCAAATAGTCTCTTTTAAGTTCTCACAAAGTGCAATCTAGTCCTCAAACTTGTTGACATTGATCTTTTCTCTTCCCACTTCTAATCTTTCATATCTTGATGCATGTAAATCTCAATTTGGTTCAAAAATAGTTCTTTTCACTTGTATCACTCCAATTTGAGCTTTTCACCTATATGAACCATATCCACACAAATTAGGTAGAAATCTGCTCGATTTCATATAGAATTGCATAAGTTAAGAGAAGTATTTTTGCATATAAAATACACTTATCACTTTGCAAAGAGAACTTCTAAGCTTTTCAAGGTTGCACGACGAAACAATTGAATCATATTCTTCATCTAGCCAATTTAGATGATGAGCCTTCTTAAGAGATGCATTTATTGTGTTTCATGCCCTTTCACCAACTCTTTCAAAGATGGAGCATATTTCATTTTTTTGTGAGAAATTGTGCAAAATCGTGCACAATATCATGCACCTTGCAATAATTCATTTTGTCATCAATTCTTTCTGTTTCTATCTCCTGGAACAAAGAGCTTGCTACTAGCTCTTCAAGGTATTCATGTCCCTTTAGTTCCATCTCCTTTGAACTTCCACTTGATAGAAAACCTTGTGCCATCCACATGATTATCAATTCATCTGAATAGATTTCTGAACTTTTTGGAAATATTTCACAATATGAGAAGCGACGCTTCACGGGGGGACTCAATTTGTTGTAGCTCAAGTATAAATGAGGAAGAAGTTCAAAAGCTTCTATTTTTTCCAATTCCCATATCTCACTATTTAAAACTGTCTCCCACTCTCTTAAAGTGACTTTCTTCCGCAAGAGACTTCCCAAAGTAACTGCAGCGAGTAGGAGGCCCTTGCACCTTTTGGCTATTTCCTTACCAATGTTTTCTTGCCTTTTAGGATCCACCTTCCTCCTTCACTTAAAAGCTTCCTGGCTCAACACTGACCAACAATCAAGATCTGACAGTGGATCCAACGATTGCAACTAAGTAGCACCCATCATTTCGGCCAGTTTGTGATTCTTTGTTGTCACTAAAATTTTACTCCCACGGTTACCTTACTAAGAGACACTTTCAATGGTTTCAACTTATTTTGATCCTTGGACCATACATCATCTAGCACAAGAAGGAACCTTTTTCCTGAAATGCAAGTTTCAATGCGTCTTAATAATGATTGAAATTCTTCAAGATTTGGCCTACTCTGTTCCACTTGTTCTATGATTGCTTTGGCAATTCTGATCTCATCAAAAGGATCTGAAACCCCTACCCATATATTTTTTCAAAATATTTCATCTTGGGATCATTATATGCTAGCTTGGCAAGAGTCGTCTTTCCTAACCCACCAACTCCTACAATAGCAATAATCTCCATACTATTCTCTTCTTGACTATCATATGACAACAGCTTGTTTACTAGATTACTCATGGCATCCTCTCGACCATGTATTTCAGAAATTATATCAGACGTTTCCTTAACTCTCTCACGTTGAGAAACTCCGCTTATCTTAGGAAGAAATTTAAATTTTTCCTCATTCTCTTTTGCAATAGATGCTAGACTTCCATTTAGTCCTTTAATTTTCCAAGCAATACTATGGCATTCAAGGACATCTTTGAAGCACAAACAAACAGCTAGATAAAGAAACTTACCTTCTCCTAGAAGTTGAAAGCATCCTGATCATATTCTTCCATTTCCCCTTGATGTAACTTAATCTCCCATTCGTCCAAAGCATCATCCATCTCATATGCCGCTTCTTTGAGTCTCTCCAGCCAATCTTCGGCTTTAGGGTCTGTAACACTCCTATATTCTGCATCGTCCAGAACCTTTTGTATCATCTCCAATTTAGTGATGAGATTTTTAGCCTCCTCCATGGAGTTGAGCACGAGACATGTTGGGCGGGTCTAGCCCATGATGATACCCAACTTAAACACAAGATAAAAGTTGGAGGATAAATTAAGTAATTTGGCTGAATAAAAATTAAAAACCTTGAGGGACACGAAATCCTAAACCTACTAGGATTTAGTTTTGTTTAATATATATATATATATGTGTGTGTGTGTTGAAAGGAAGTCAAGGTCATAGGCAGAACACGGAAAGCCACGAAAAAGGCAGACACAATTTCACCTAAATAAAGCACGGAAAGTGAGGAAGGAAATTCAGCTTTTTTATTGCTTGGAATGAGATTCTTCGACATTCGATTTGGTATTCGTCTTCTTCAAGCGGTAGTTTCTCCGAGTTAATTCTTGAAAAGAGTTAGGTGATATTTTCATCATCTCTTATTATTGATTATTGGGTTCCGTCTATATTGTTAGATGAGTTATTTGTGGTGCCAAGAATATTGTTCTTGACAGTGTTGCGTGATTGTGGTAGTGTGTGATTACCTCTTGATTTAGGGCGATAATCTTAAGAGGATAAACATTGTATTCCCATTATTATTTGG
>CAVNYN010278007.1:0-14609 GCA_963692815.1 Nyctanthes arbor-tristis
GGGGTTGGGGGAAGAGGTTGAGAGGAACCCCCCCCCCCCCCCATTTTCTGCCATTTCTCGCAGCAATGGGGAGCCAACAGCAAAATACTGGCGGAATTTGTGATTTTTAGTCGGACTAGGGTGGAGTGAGTCACTGGGTAGGTAGATGGAAAAGAATTTTTTTTTTTAAATACGTTTTATTTTTATTTAAATAGTAAGGGGTATAAAAGTCATTTCTATGGTATTAGAGACCCTAGGTTATACGAAAGGTTGGGGACTCAAGGTGTTGAAAAGAAAGAATAGGGACCCAATTGATACACAGCGTAAAGGTTGGAGACCACATGTGAAATTTACCCAAATGGAAATAATGCCAATCATTGGTTATTGGAACTCAGGATGGGAGACCGTGTTTGAATCTCTGGCCTTTATTGGTCGGGCCAGGTAGGCTAGGGAATTCTGCCATCATTAAATTCTCCTTGCCATGAATTTGAACAGGTTCCATGTGACTTTTGAATTACGCTTTACTCATTCTCAATGGCCAATACTTGTGATTCTGTTGAATGACTAATGAGCTTAAGACCTATATAATTCAAGTTCTTGTATATCAGCCTTAGTTATCTTGTTGTCACACTGTAGATATAGAATGCCATAATTAATCCTTAGCCACTTTTAACTACACCATGGATATGTTACAGAAATACCCGTAAACTACACACCAATAAAATGTATATGAGTCACACTATAGAATGTGATGAAAGTGTTGTACTAATCCTACTGCAGGTATTCTATTCCATGTCCGGGGAAAAGATAAAATATGATGATAGCCCCTTTTGCTTTGAAAGAGAATAAGTAGAGAACACATAATGTATCTTCATTTGGGGGGAAAAAAGAATGAAAGAAATTTGCTAACCCAAAGATGACAAGGAATGTATTTAGAAAATTTAACTTTTGAGAGCTAACCTGTATTCCTGAAACAGTAAAATATGGTATTTCAAACTTCACACGTATGGGAGCTTTTCTCTCTGGAACTGAATCCTCAGATGTTATACTGGGAAGCCTAAACTCTGCTCTCAACATGTATTCCTGAGTAGACAATGAGAAATATGTAATAAAAATGTGTTGTGTGATGTCCAGCATGAAACCAGTAGCAAAAATTGGTAACCTAAAAGAAAATAAATGGAACTAAACAGAAGATTGCATACCTTACCACCAGGGAAGGATTTTATTTTCCACACTAATGCATCATTCTCAGGTGCATAGGAAGCGGACCCCATTGATGTACGGATATTTGGATTGGTAGCATCAGAGGGCACAGGCAACTCAATTTCAACATTGGTTGCTGTACTGAAATATCGAATCAGTTCAGAAATGACTTTTGACGTTCATTATACATATCCCATGCATTTTAAAAGTTAAACTATATTAAACCATCAGCTGCTAGTGATGGCACAGAAAAATATATTACTACATATACTTACCTACGCTCTTTAAACTGGCTCCTGGCTTTTACCATAAATTCTATGCGGCTCCGGGAATGTCTTTCCACCTGAGCTTCAACCCATATCAGTGGTTTCACCTGATAGTATACAACTCTTGCAATTGCTAAGTCCAATCAAAGAAATAAACAACAAAATAACTCCATTCCAATTCATTTGTCCTTTTTCTCAAGTATATCTTCTTTTGCAGAACTGCAGGCATCAAACATGTGCCCAATTTCAAATATACTGACAATACTTTTGTTTTTAACAAGAAACATTTGGTGGTTAAAATGACATTTTATTTTATAAGCAGTGAAACATGAAGGAAGTATACATTGTCCAGAAGTTGAGAAGGGAACAAAGGAGCATCTTAAATAAATTCAATCCCCAAATCAAAAGTTGAACCTGAGTGCTGAGCCTATAGGTCATGAGATCGAATGACCCATCAGGAGGTATGAAGGATATTGTCCTGTCATTCTCGAATCGGGCTAAACGCACGCACCTGAACCAAGAAAAAGCAAGATCGGATATCAGCAAGACAAATTGTATATCTATTTATCCAACTAGAATTGACAAATTCACAAAACCGAGAGAAATATACAAAGATATGTATGTACAGACACATTCTTTACAAAAGATAAATTAACATCAGAATCAAATGCCATTCAATGACTCAAGGACGAGGACGTAGTGTTTTAATCTGTAAATTAATTACATACTGATGAAACTTGATGTCATCCAAATCAATTGCTTTTCCCTTCGTGGCTCGACCTTGTGCCTCCAGCAATACTCTGTCATTCAGCCCCAGCTTGCACTCAGGCATACCACTGCAAAAGATTGAGCATTATCAAATTGTATTTACAACCTGTTTTCATATGACTGTTTGATGTTAACTGGATATTATCTGTGATAAAGATATATAAGGTGAAAAGTTTATGCATCCGGTGAAAGATTGTTTTAAAGTGTAATCTTCTTCACTTACAATATGCATTGTCAGTTTCTAGTGTGCTGCCATAATCAAACTTTTTATTGTCTATCCAACATAATGTACAATTTAAGTCGTGATAAACAAAAATCTAATGACTCTGAACAAGCACCAGAAATGTGACAACATCCACTTATTCCAACAAGTTGCAAGAAGCTTTAATTAATCCGTTGAAAGGCAATCCAAAAAGAAAGATCTGTAAGATATTTTTGAGATAATCAAGAAGACTACAAACATAAACAATCAATTTCTTAGTGAAATTAGCATTCATGTATCTTCTTAGAACTATAATTACGAAAAACTAAGGCACTTTTATTCGCACAACTACTCAATGAAAAATTAATCAAATTAACAGCTCAAACATATATAATCTAGTCTGAGATTTCTCTGTTTTAGCATTACAACCTCAGTAGGCTCAAACTCATGCCTAGTGGAGTCATATGAATAGGAAGACCGCATAAAAGCAATTAAAATCATAGAAGCATACTTTATGGCAGGCATTGGCACAGTACTTATGAATATGAAACAATAACAAAGAAAAGCTTTTAAATTAGTCCCCTGCGAAATTAAATATTATGGGGAAGCAGCGTAGGGTTGGCAGACAAACCTCAAGTATGTCCGCATCTTTAATGCCCCAACAACATCTGACCTAATTATTTGTCCATTGCTGTTGACTAGTATATTGACACTTTCCACAACATCTAAAAAGACCTACACAAACAGCGAAGACTTATAGTCTAGTATAGGAAATCAATAATCAATCAAGAAATAGAGACTTACTTCATTTTTCTTATAGCGTATCCCTTCACTACGCCATGACACTGCATTTGTTACAGCCATTGGAGGCCTCTGTGTAACTTCCATTCTGTAAGCATCAGTCTTGATGAACTCACTGAGAATTTTTGCTTCAGTATATTGTGGGTAGCCAAAGTCCATCATTTCATCAAGTAACTCATACTGTCAGCCGAATAAAAATCAGCAACAACATTCTTAACGCCAACTAATGCCAAAAAATTCAGGAAGGGAAGGCAAAAAGTTCCAGTACCACTACTACAAAATTATCTCGAAGTGATTCCTCTTCTAGCTCTTCAAAATAATGTTTAAAGACCTGTCACAAAATTATAAAAGGAAAAATTATAAGTGCAGGTCACATCAATAAATTTATTAGATTTTAAATCAACTATAACAAAAGCAAAATCTCTAATGATCAGTAGTGCTTACATCAACTACACGGTGTAGGAACAAAAGAAGGCTAGCAGCATTGCAATTCTGCCTTGAAGCGGTCATGAGATAAACATTGCTGTGCTGTATAAACATATAAGTGACACCATTGTCATAAACAACAGGATCTTGAGTTTCTGGATCACCCTATACCATCATGGGATGAGAACTTATTAGTTTCCTCCACTTCAGCTAATGCATTCAACAGTCAAGAAAAACAATAATCAAAATACTAATAACTGGTCATGTTTGAAGAAAACTTCAGTAAAGCGGAGCTCAGAAGATGCAGAAATCGTCCAGTTTTCATAATGCATGATTTGCACTGAAAGTCAAGAGCTTTTCTATTCAATGTATTATGGACTTTCCCAAGAATAACAGTTCTACGGAAACAATCTGTTTTGCAAAAATAAATGACCAAAATAACTGTCACAAGAATATAATATCTTATTCAGTGTGACGAAATCATAAACCATCATCCTACTATGACCTGATCTGTATTTGCATTTGGAAATTGGACGCAACTATAAAGACACATGAACATGGAGAGGTAGAAAAAAAATTAATGTGGCCTCCTAACAGATGGGATAATGGATTAAACACAATGATGGAAAAGGTTTCAGTCAAGGAAAATACCGCTTAAGAAGATAATGTGAGAGATTCAGTTCCTCACCAAAACTAACATTATAAATATCTCCTAAGGACAAAATCTATAGCCAAAATAAGAGGGTTATCAATAATTCAATATAACTGCTTTTCTATTAAGATAAATTAAACCATCAAACTCTGTTGTCAGAATTTCTCAATTTCCAGCAGTTAACTCATCATACAAAAAGCTTTTATATTTATGCTAATCCAACCTATTTGCCTGATTACAACAAAAGCAAAAACAATCATCAAATGTAAGCTCCCTCTTCATTCAGTTTCTTAAACTACACAGCTCGATTATTTACTAAAATACCATCACATTCCATAACCGAATAGAGAGTCTCATCAATTTTTTAGTTTGTGCTGCTACTCAGCTAAATTGGTCACTGTAAGTCAATCTGGGTAGAATTTCCCAATTTCTTGCAAATTAATAATCATACTAGAAGTTAGTACAATGAAATATAAATGCTTCAGACTAGAGAAACGTCAGATTAAGCTAAAATTATGCATACAAAATCCGTTTGCCAGACTCGTATGAGTTCGAACTTTCATTCACTTCCAATTAAACCATTCAAGTCACTTAATTCCTAAAATCTCATCGCAGTCCATAAACGAGAAAACAAACAAACAAATCAATCATATCCACAAGAAGAAACCAGCAATCACACAACACGAAAGGAACCTCTTTTTCGATCAGCTTTGTGAAGAAGCGTTCGGCCTGTAAAGCTGAGACATCCCCACGGTAGTCTCGCCACACCAGAACCCTACCCTTTATGTCAAGTAGGAACAGCGCAGACGCTGCTCCCGCCATTTGTCTTCCTCCTGCTTCAAATTATTTCTGCAATTTCTCTTTCTCGATTCAAAACAGATCCAAGATCGGGAAAAAAATTGATAAGATCTGGCTATTGCGACTTCGTAATTATAGAGGATTTGAGAGGGTAAATTTTGGGCAAAATAACTCCCTGAATCATTTTTCCATCAGAGTATTACGAATATGCAAACTGTGGAATGTTTTGAGTTCCGTGTAAACGATGATGAAAGATCAAACTGCTTCCTTACGAATTACTTGCTTATTCCTAAGGTCATGTTTGGAATTACTCATTTGGCTATGCATTTATTTCTTAGATTTTTCCCCCCTCAATATGTTAAGGACTTGTGGGTGCTAATAACATTAAAGTATGTCTCAAGTCTCAACATTTATCCATTATATACAATGGAGCAACTATTTGTTTTGTACTCTAGTTGTTCCTTAGCTTAGCTTAAAACTTTTATTCTGTTGTTATTAATTTCCCTACGTTACTGACGAAGTTTTATAAAATTTTATAATGTAAGAACAAAAGCTTCTCTTATATATGATACATGTCTTGTCACTTGAAACACTAATCATCATTGGACGCCCCAAGACACGTTTAAGAGGCAGGCGACAACCTCAAACAACTTTCTTAAATATGATATACGATTCAAATTTTTTGATGTTGAGGATGCTCAAGAGAACTCTCCAAACAAGAGCCTAGAAGGTGCATATGTCACACCTATCAAGTATAAAAATAGGGATATAATAATATCATTTCCTTTCTTCAAAAAATAATAATAATAATAAATAATATCATTTCCTTAGTGTTGATAATGAATGCTCTCATATATTTATACATTCTAATATAATGATGATACCAATTGAACTGAAGATTAGTTTTCAAGAGCATTACTCTATAAATATATTCTCACATCGTGCGTGGGCAAGAATGCATACAAGTTTCAAATACATTCTCAGTTCTCACATTTCTGATATACAGAGCAAATTTGCATTCTACATTAGTTTTCAACCTTACGCGGTTACACCAAGAAACAGATTCATATTTTTAACATTTTACATTTAAAATAAAAAACCAGCATACTCTTCTTCTGCACTGATATAAATGAAATGCTTGTGAAAACTGCAAGGAAATGAGAAACAAAGTTTCACCGGGGATCAAATAATCCACTGAAAACCTGGCTGCTTCCTCCAAGTGATGCTTCCCACTCGGCCGATGACATTCTTATTCGAGTTAGTCCCACAACTACCTCGCGCATTTCTGGTCTGTCGATTGGCTCTTCACTTAGACACCAGTGTGAGATTTCTGCCATCTGCAAGTATGAAAAACAGATTCAAGAAAGATTAATCTCGACTTTACTCTAGTCCCTTCTTGTGTTTATTCAAGAGTCAGTTCGATATTCTATGATCTTGCAAATGTGGTAAGCAACTGGGAGTGATGAATGGCATTGTATAGCAAATATGTAGTAAGCGGGTTGCAAGCAAACCGACCCTGTAAACATCTCTCGGAGGATAGCTGCCTTTGAGATTTGCATCTATAATGGATTCCAGTGCAAATTCGGGATCCTCTTCCTCAAAAATTTGGTTAATCTGGCAAAATTATATGGTCTCAGCATTGTGATCATATCAAAACAAGAGAAAGTCATCTTTTTGTTTTATCGTTATCAGATAATGAGTTTATGTTAAATTTCAATCCCAAAATCTGAACCTTTTGCTGAACTGCAAAATATTGTATACTTACAACTGTGATGAGTGATTTCATCTTATCCGGGCCGTGGTTATTGCGAATGAGTGCACGTTGGCCCGTTATAAGCTCTGCAAGTACTACTCCGAATGCGAAAACATCAGTCTTAGTTGTCACTTGCAGCTCTTTCACAGATCTATGGACACGGAAGAATAAAATAGAAACATTTAGTTTGATTCATTAAAGTCCCTAGGAAATATTGCATGTAGCTAGATGAATACTCTGGAGGAAGATATCCTGGGGTTCCCACTAGTCGGGTTGCTATTAGCTCATTTTCATCGGTTCTACCAACAAGCTTTGCCAACCCGAAATCTGCAACCTGTTTTTAGGTCCCGGAATATATAAATAGTCATAGATTAATGATTCAAAAGCAAGGTTGTCCAGATGGTGATTGAGTTTCATGTAGTTACCTTTGCTCTGAGTCCTGTGTCGAGCAGGATGTTGCTAGTTTTTATATCACGGTGCACATATTGAGCCTTTGTGTGGTCATGGATATATTCGATTCCCCTTGCAGCATCAAGTGCTATCTGTGTTCTTGCATGCCAAGATAACGGCTGGTGGCCTAATTCATGACCCCAAAATTAAGAAGTTTCTCCAGAGAACACGAGAGATAATTCTTATTCTAGGAAAGCACTAACGTGCAATCAATTTGAATTTGAATACCTTTCAATAATGGATCATGGAGATGATCACTGAGAGAACCATTCGGGATATACTCATAAACCAAGTAGAGGTCGTCTTCTCCACAGGCGTAACCCAACAGCTCCACCTATATTTTGGGTTTTGACCCAATAAACGTTTGTTTTGTTGGTATCTCTCACATTTCAGAAACATGTAAAGATTCTCTTCTTAGGAAAAGATTTCTTACCACATTGATATGATGTATCTTGCACAACACTTTGAGTTCAGCCATAAACTCCTTGGACTTGTTAGATCTCATCTTCTTGGTGGCAACTTCCTGATGTCAGTAAAGTTTCTATAAATCATTTCCGATTATATGGTCCAATAACAGACGGGATTGGATAAAGGAAAAAAGGGCTTTAACTTTGTTTGCTCTCTTATTAGTGTTCAATGCTATCCAATCCACCCACAGAAACATGCCATAAGGGAAAGGAATGACTAGAGTACCTGCTCTCTTAGTACCCCAAAATATACACTTCCATATCCTCCCTGCCCAAGTTTTCTGGTTTCATCAAAGTTACTTGTAGCCTCTTCAATCTCCTCAATGTTGTACACCATCGGCCTTTCTGATTCAAAAACTCGGATATCTGTATTGTTAAATTAGATCTGCTTTGTTAGCGTGCATCCCTTCTCTCCATTCCCTCAATTAAAATGGTCAAGTTGCTAGTTAATATCAGTAATATTAAGGATTGCCTTATGTCATCTAACCTTCTGTCTTATCCTTGTAAGTATACTGTTTCTGCATAGTATGAGATCTAACGGTGCTTAATGTCTTTGACAGAGCTTTTGGATCTTCCTGAATACTTCCTTTTCTTCTCTTTCTTCTGATTAATATTATGGCCAAAGTGCACATGGAAAGCAAGGTCACTGCTGCCAATATGCCGACTGTTATTGCCCATTGCTGCCACTTTTTCGACCCTGCAGAATGGAAAATTGGAGTAAATAGGAAGACTCCAACTCAATTTCATCTGGAGTTTGATAGAATTTATTAGCCCCTCTTTTTTGTTTTCTATTACTTATCTTTATTTTGTGGATCAAAGGTAAATAATTATGATGTTTTGTGTTAACAAACTGTATCATATTCTGATGAACCCCTCAGCTAATAGATTTGTGCATTACAAATAGGAAGAAACTTGAGAAAATTCAAGGTTAGATCATTCAGAGTGGGATCAAATAGATCCCAATGTACTAATTGATGCAGTAACAATTAGAACGAAGAGATCTCTCGTCACCTTTCTTCAGCGGAGGAATTCCATTCTTTTCCATGGGCACATATAAGAGCCATCCGATATCTATATACGATGGATTTGGTGCCAAATATGGGTTCAAATTCTCTATTCCATCAACTTCAGAAGAAAGTAGAGTTGCAATACTTGATAGAGTATCTTGTGCCTGAACCGTGTATGTTACCACGATTTGAGAGTCTTTTTCTACACAACCACATAATAGATGAACTTTTATATCTGCTCCGGCAGTCAAGTTTATATCTTCGCTTGCAACCTGCCAACCTTGCCCACTGAATTTCAGATTTGAAATGTTATAAAAGGTATCGTTTGGTTTTACCGTATAGACTACATCATAAAAGTATGCATCAATGCCACCAACATTCTTGCAGGAACACTTTACAGGTACAAGGTTGTCTTGTCTGTTAGAATATGGTATCTGCTGGATTTCTGATATACTAACAGAATACAAGGATGCAACCTTGTCTGTCTGGAATCCATTATGCTGGTAGAGAAGAGCTTTACATGATGGGATCTGGGACAAGCAAGTAAAAGGATTTACCTGAGGTGAACCTCTTGTAAACAGGATTGAAATATGGAGGAGACAGAAAACAAGAATGAAACTCTGAGAAGCCATAAAACCTTGGCTTTGTGAGTAACCAAGTAAAGAAAAGGAAACACAAGGAAAAAGTGATGGATTTTTCACCATTACATCTTTTATTTGTCACTACATGTTGGTTAGTTTATTATATGCGCAATATTTAGGATTCCAGTTAATTTATGAATATTCTAGCATTATCATAGTCATATCTCAAATAATCCCGAATTCCGCAAGTTTTCTTAGTATAAAAATTCGACGATGTTCACAACGCACTACAATCAGGTGCCACAATTTAGGTGTCATGCCAGAGAGAACCAGGCAATTTGTGCTGTATATATCCAGTATCCAACCATGAGCGGAGATGAGTACGATGTTCTTAGAACAAAACCTTTGCCATACATTTGTCATAAGCCTTAAAAAATTGTATGTAATTGGTACTATGACTTCAGTAAGGTAACAATTTCTCGTTTGAGCTTGGAATATGGTCCATGTGGTGCCATAGCGTACCATACATCGGGCGCTAGATCAATTTTTCTATTTCTATTATCATATTAGCTTTAGCGGGAAAAGGAATTCATGAAACTAACTGAGAAGAGAGAATGAGATTTAATACGTGGCTGCTACTGCTTTGTCATTTAGGCTCAAGGCCATATGATAGAACGAATCGTGGTTGACTGCAGCAGTTCTTAGCAAGAAATGGTAAGTTCTTTTCGACAAGGCTAAGATGATTTGATTAAATAATTGGCCGGCTGAGAAAATTATGCAACAGGTGGATTTTTTGTGATCCTCGATCCCCTGTCTATTTGCAATTTACTTTTTGTGGTTTTGTTGGCTAATACAGCAAACCAGAAGCTTCATTGTATCAAAGACATCTTTTGTTTAAAGAATTCCCTTTTTATTTTTCTTGAAAGAATGCAATCAAGTGACAATTGCTTTTATATTTACATGTATCTGAAGTGATAAGACTTATCCATGAATGGTCGAACAACGAAAGGGGATGTTATTATTACGTTATTATTATTATTATTATTATTATTATTCGAATTCTTTTATATTTTTAGGCTTCCATGCAATTCTCAACAACCAGAGATTGAATAGGCAATTCCATTGCTTTGATCCTCAAACATTGAGAAAATCTAGACATTTTTCAGGGACATACACTTTCGTTTAGCCTAAAAAGTGGCTAGAATCTCTGCCAGCCTTCCATTCGACCTTTGCAAAGAGCCCCCTCCCTAAGCAAAAAAGCATGTCTCGCAGTGGAAAAAAACTATCACAGAGAAATGGCAAGCAGAGGAAGGATTCATCTTTCAATAATATTCTTTTTCTTAGCAATCCTTCCTCAGCTTGCCTCAGCAGGCCCATACGACAGGGGCACTCCTTATAGACCAGGTCCCAATCAAAATCGTGGTATTTTAAAGCCTTGGAAAGATACCGGAGATACAAAACAGGATGCACAGCCCGCGAATCAGGATCCACAACCCGCACAACCCGTGAAACAGGATGCACAACCTCTCCCAAATGCTGGTGCGAAAGGTGAATTGAGGGAAGGATTCTATCAGCAGACGTGCCCCCGGGCTGAGCAGATTATTAAAGAGGCTCTGGACAAGGCATTCACCACTGATGCGAGTCTGGCTGCCGGTCTTATTCGCCTCTTTTTCCATGATTGTATTGCCACTGTAAGTCTTTTGTGAAATAGAAAAACAGCTTAGAGAGAGAAAAGTCTTAAAAATTATATCATATAAAACTTTCCGATAGCCTGTCTAATACTAGGAAGCATGTATGCAGGGTTGTGATGCCTCGATCCTCTTGGACAGGACACCTGGCGGCGAGCCAGTGGAGAAGGTAGCACCGGCCAACGGTATATTTGTCCGAGGGTTTGGAGTGATTGAAGATGTAAAAACCCAGCTCGAGAAAGAATGCCCCGGCATCGTTTCTTGCGCAGACATACTAGCATTTGCCAACCGTGATTCCATTGTGTTTTCTGGCCTCCCGACCTACAACGTGGCTGCAGGACGTCGTGACAGCCGAACTTCCCTTGCCAAGAACGTCGACAACAACGTCCCGCTTCCCGATCAAAACACTCAGCAATTGATAGCCCTCTTTGAGAAAAAAGGCCTGACAGTGGAAGAAATGGTGGTTCTATCAGGTGCACATTCCATTGGGACTGCACGTTGCAGCCTTATTCTTGATAAGTTCAACTTCCAAAATGAAGTAACCAAGAGACAAATCGAGCCCGCCTTTTTCACTTCAGTCGCATTCTCTTGTGGGAATAACCCAGACATGATATTTCCATTCGATATCATGACAGAATACAAACTAGATTCACGATACTACGGCCAATTGTTGCAGAAAAAAGCCTTGCTTGATTCAGATGCATCATTGGCCACCGATCCTAGAACCAACAATATCATGAAAGGATTAGCTGCTGATCAGAAGGGCTGGTCCGAAAAATTCACTAGAGCCATCACCAAGCTCGGAGAAATTGACGTTCTTACAGGAGAACAAGGAGAAATCAGAAAACAATGCAAGTTTTTCAATTAAGCTGGTGGCCATTTTGATAAGAAACGTGGTGGCATTTTCGGATAAATTCTCTCTTTTTCCCATTGTTTTGGAAACATATCCAAAGAAAACACTTCGTAATAGGGACATTCGTCAATTGTTCATGCCCTGAATAAAATCATTGGTTTTGCTTATATTATACTTCCTCTGTCCCACAAAGATAGTCCAGTTTTCTATTTTCGTTCATCCTATAAAGATAGAACACTTACTAAATGGAGTATGCATTTAATTTTTTGTTCTATATTTTGTCTCTAATTAATCATCCACACCAACTATCAATCAATTCAATATTAATGGGTATAAATAGAAAATACATGTAAAATTAATTATTTCAACCATATTAATAAGTATTTCTTAGAGTAATGTTATTTAACACCATTAGTGCTTAGTACCATATCAATGTGGCACTAAATGATAAGTTGAATTAAGTGAATCATTTATTTATTTATTTAATTTCACTTATCATTTAATGACACATTAGATGTCACTTAGACTGGTGTCAAATATCACTTGTGCTACATAGTATTATTCTATTTCTTAATTCGTGTGAAATTAACTACTCACCTATTTTTTGTGAGACATAGAAAGTATAGTTTTATTGTTTTATCTCAATTTCGTCTTCGATGTCACCTCATCTCGACTTTCTCTGCTATTCTTAAGAATATCAGCTAGTCTCAATTGCTATTTTTCACAACAGAAAAAAGAAAGAAAAGAAAGTATATTAGATTACAAAAAGGAAATTTGCAAAAAGATGAAAAAAAATAAAACTAAAAATAAAAATTCCATTACAGACGACTTGTCAGGCCTGTTCATTTATTTTTCACAGTTTTTTGTCTTTTTGAGGAATAAACAGAAATCAGACATCAGCTTAGCAAGTCAAAGTTCCCTTTGCCATTTCCGTTGGGGGGATTTCCCCAATTCAAATCCAGTTCTCCGGTAAAGGATACACAAGAAAGGAAGAGAAAAATGAAAGCTCTGTTTAATGCAGACGCGATTCTATCTTCAATCCAGCCCCTGAAGATCGAACCCCAGATTCCCATTAAAAAGCCCGTTTTCCAATTTCCAAGAATCAGGAAAAATGGTGTTCTAAGGATCAAAGCTGTTTTGTATTCAGAAACGGTGGCTAACATGGGCTGTCGGAAACCCAGATCCGCAACCCATCGATCTCGACCTCGTACCGGAGCCCGAAGCTCCGGAATCCGAACAAGACTGTTCTGGATGCCCAAACCAAGGTCTGCACCGGGCCTACTCAGACTAAGCCCCTCAATGAAGAACAGGCTTTTAAGTTCTGGATACAATTTTGAGATCAGGTGAATTCAGTTTAACTTTGATTTTGATTTAATGTAATCTTATTTTTGTTTATTTCACAATTTATGCTACTATGGATTTATCGAGCATGTAAAGTTGGTATCTTTCGACTGTTTCATGGTAAAGTTTTAATTTCCACTGCCAAGCTATCAACTTTGTAGCGCATCTATTAGATTCGGAAATGCCAATTGAATATAGAAGAAAGAAAATTAGAAGTAGTAAATTTTTTAATTGGAATCCAAAGGAATTGTGTAGTATATATTGGTTATTTGAATAGCTTTTGAATGTGTAACCTTTTGTTTGAAAGCAGTTAAGGGAGAGCTCAAGGATGGAGAGGAAGTATCTGCAGCGCAACTTGGGACATTTTTTGCCGCAATGACAATTCGAATGAATACCTTTCCAGAGCCAACACAATGGAGTGAAGGCGAAAGAAAAGCATTTAATCATTATTGGCCACAATTAGTTCGAGTACTACCTCCAGATATTATCTTTCTAGCTGACCCTGAAGGGTCTATTATGGGAATAGGTAGTTCTATAGGCCCTCAATTTGTTGGCAACGGCACTTCTGAGATGAGCGCTCTTCCGATCTCTCAGAGAAGTTCTAGCTGGGGGTCATCTTGGGTATGAGGAGGTTCAAGGAGTTCTGCAAGACGTTCTTCCCCTGAGTTCAGGAGATAATTTATCAGAGAATGTGAGTGAATCACTGCTTTCAGCATTTTTGATAGGCCAGCGCATGAATAGGGAAACAGATGATGAGCTAAAAGCTTACTGCCTTGCATTTGATGATGGACTTGGTAATTCTCCAATAAATTGCTTTTGCAGTAGCTTTGTGAGTGCAGAGATTGAGTTGTTTTGTTTTATTCTTCTTAAATTCACGTCTACTTTCTCTGCCAGGTCCAGTACCAGTTGCTGATGTGAAATCGTTAACCCATTATGGTGAACCTTACGATGGCAATACCCGCTTCTTCAGGAGCACACTATTTGTAGCTGCTGTTAGATCCTGTTACAGTGAATCTTGCTTGCTTCATGGAGTTGACTGGATGCCGCCTAAGGTTATAAGTTAGTCTACCTTGCCATTAGGATGTATTACTTATCTGACATAGATATTTTTGAACCACTTAATCGAAAAGCTTAATTTGTTGGATATGGTCACATGTATATTATTTAAATATTGGCTTCAACCTGCTAATCACCAGAAGCTGGTAATCATTTTTTACATTAAAGTCTTGCATGTGCTCAGATTTTAATAAATTAATGGCAGAGAAACTTGAACCCAGTATCGTTGCGTGTTTTGTTACCATGCTAATCAATTGATCTAAAATCTTAAATTGTGAGACTTGGCCACATGCATATCATATAAATTAGTCTTCAGTA
>CAVNYN010278008.1:0-13949 GCA_963692815.1 Nyctanthes arbor-tristis
ATAACTTAATTTCTTTACACTTCTTTTCTCATTTCCTTTTCATTTATGTTCCTCATAACATATTTCACAACTTAAAAATTTCTCTACTTAAACTAAAGTTTATAAACATAACATTTCCTTTGGATTACAAATTCTCTATTACATTTACTTTCCCAAGATTTCTTCATTTTCACATTAAACATATAGTTATCCCTCCTATCTAATCATTCTAGATTTTATTCCATATTAAAGTTATAATAATGTCACATAGTAAAATCTTAAATATCCACTAGAACAACAACACTAACTTTTCATCTTTAAACATTAATCCTTTTCCTTTAATAAGATTTTCTATGCTTTCTTTCAAATATTAAACCATTCATTACTTTCGTTGAATTTTAACTTCACCAAACGCGTCCATTACCATAATATCACTTCCTAAAACCATAACAAACGCTTATATAAAATCTCAACTTATTTCCTTCATAGAAATTTCATCTTACACTAATCTATCATAAATTCTTATAATAACCTCAAAAACCTCAAATTTCATAATCAAATGACGATTTGATGCTTCTAAAACATGTATTAAATAAAATTATAACCTAATATTAAATGTTCCAAAAATTTCCATAAATCCTATTTTCTTAAATTTATATAAGTTCAAAGTCTAAGAGCCAAAAACACTTACTTACTTATTATTTATATTCTCCTTCCCAAGATTCTTCCAACTCTACCTTTTCCTTTTTTTTTTTTCTCGGACGTGAGAATTCGGCGGAGACTTTTCTGCTTTCTTTGCTTTCCCTTTCTTTCTTATTTGCTTTGTTTTGTCTTTTGTTTGTTTGTATGATTTATATATATATATATATATGTTATCAAATGGCCAAGCTCACTGAATTCTCTGGATCCGTCTTGATTTCATGCCCTTTTTTTTAAACCTTTAATCTTATATTTATATTTAATTTGATCCTTATGTTTTTAATCTATTACGTAGAATGGAAGAATAAAAAGAGTTGTGATGTCACAATTCACATAACAATCAAGGACTACACTCGATTTTGCGGTATGCATTTGGGAGTAGGGGATTTCGATAGAAACTAGAAACCTAGAGGAAGCTAGTAGAATTTGAGACAAGGAGAGGAAAGGGCAAAAGATACAATAGTGGAAGTGTTATATTATAATTTTGATCAGCTTAAAGTGGTTTATTACTTAGAACAAAACAAAAGCTGTGGGGCTAAATATGTAAATTCATTGTTCCATTATACTATATTTCACGAAATTTTTTTTGGCTGTGGGGTCACGCCGCCCTCATGCCCCCACTTTGGATCCGCTCTTGATTTAATATGTAAAATCTTAGTAAATAACATCTTAATTAGAGTCTCCTTTTAACACCATATGTGTCATAAACTATAGCATCATATGGCACATGTAGTATGCATGTGGACACTCCATCTTAATTATATTTAAAAAGTTCCAACAAAGCTAGGTTATAAAACTTATTTTTTTTGAAGGTTATAAAACTTAATTAATAACCACTTCTATTGTGCCATCAAGTTTAACTTTTTTCCTTGATAAATTGATTTTTAGTGAATTTATTAATGATATACTTTTTTTACAGCACAATTTTTAAAATATTAGTGACAAAATTTCATTTAGAACATTCATTTTCTTTGAATTTTTTGTTTTAATTAGTTATCACAATCAATATCACTAATATATAAAAGTTGGGATGTATTCTCATTTTACCCTTAACTCTTTATGCTAAATGCCTTTTTTTCCTTTTGCAAATTAATCTAAAATGTCTCCAAGCATAATTATAACATATATATATATGTGTGTGTGTGTGTGTGTGAGTGTATATATATCTTTGTATCTACACTTATGTTACAAAAATGAATACTAATTGGAATTGAAAGATAGAAATTTTCTTAATACTACTGTGTATATTTACTTACATTTGACATTTGATATTTAATTACAAAAAATTATATCAGTGATCTATGCTATTAAACGAAGAAAAGTGAAGTTGGTCTTTGATGTGTTTTCCCATCTTGTTTCTGTATTAAAGAATTTATTTTACATTTGTATTTCTCTTATCTGTAAAGCTTAGTTACTTTTTTCTTAATGTACTAACATACTATTTTGAATTAATTGATTGCCTCAAACTTCTAGCTCATTTTCAAATTGGAAAGTCGTGTTGCTTATTAGTCGTCCAATTTTGGTTGAAGTCATTGAAGCGCATGTCCAATAAACGTACATTCACACACTTCTTCAATTCTAGACCTGCTAATTTCACTACTCCTTCCTTTACTTTAGAAAACATCATGTCTATTAGATACGCATATTGTGTATGGTTGTCGGTCATTAATGTTCAGTGAGAATATGTATGGAAAGGAAAACTTCTCGAAAATATTTAGTTTTTAAATTGATTTATCTATATTTAAATAACATGGGAATATGATCACTAAGGTTGTGCAAGGATATTTTAGAATGATTCCTAATGATATGAAGAAGAAGTAGAAGTTTCAAAGTATTATTTTGGTGCAGTGACAGAGAACCTGAGGGTGGTTTTGTGAAAATTAAATGCGGATCGTAGTGTTAGACTTCTGCAATTGGTGGCATAGTTAGAGACTCCACACGCACGGTTTTATTTGCTTTTTGTGAAAATTTGGGGTATGTAACTATTGCTGAAGCAATGAAGCTGAAATTCAAGCAATCTTCATCAAGGGCCTTCAATATAGAATGGAGACATGGATCTTGTTCTTTTATTCCTTTATCGCTCTTTTTTTTTTTTTTTTTTTTTTTGTAGTATTGAGGTAGTACCTCGATTGCACTCATCTTGCATGAAAATTTGCTTTTAGAGCCGTAAGAAAATTTGTACTTGTGCGTGATGATTGGAGGTCAGGTTCATATATATATATATATATATATATATATATACACACACACACACTTATATATTCATGTAATTTGTTTTTCATTAATTTATCAATAAAATCTATACTTCGAACTTGGATTTTTGAGTAGAGGTATTTCGCAAATATATATTGAGGTGTATGATAATGATATGATAAATTTAAATGCAGTTAAATACAATCAACACCATAAGTACCCAATTAATCCAGAGTTAGTTATTCTTTGTGCTAGATTCTTTTGTATTTGCATGTTAACATTTGATCAACAATGTAAATTTTTTTTACTACATATATATAATTTTTAGTGAAAATTATCTACACAATTTTATGTTATCATATAACGTGCAACGTAAGTTTTAACAACTTATTATTATATATAAAATATAAGGAAACATAATCCCGTTTAAGACAAATCATTAATTTTGATGTGTAGTAAACAAAAAAAAATTCAACAACAAGAACACAAAATATTTTATCGTCTAACTACAATCCGATTAAAAATTGTATCTTAAAACTATGAATCAATTTTATGTCCAAATCTTTTTAGATTTTTAAGATTCAAAATTGGAAAATATATGAAAATGGTAAGATCACCACATTTTGTAAAAAATTGTGTGTAAACTTCTCAATAGATAGCATTTTCCAAAATAAAATTACAAGTTGTTCGGCTTGCGCAACCGCAAAGCCAAGCCCTGAGCGCAGCCTATTCATTTCGTGGAAAAAGGAGAAATAAAAGCATAGGTAAAGGAAAAGAAAATTCTTCATTAATATAGATTATAAATATAAATAGAGTAAATATATTGACACGACACTTTTTTATAAACACACAACTTTTATGTATAATAATAGTCCCTGAACTTTATGTGTTGTTACATTTATATCCGTATAATAATTTTATCTTGTATGTTTTCTACAACATTCAATCAATTAGTGCTCCTTGCATCAAATAATAATAATTTTCATCAAAGTTTCATTGTTATCATACGTTCAAATGAGGGAAAAAAATATAATTGCACTTAACTATCTGTTATTTTTTAATTATCTAAAATATTTAATGACTTTTATATCGAAATTATTGATCAAACCTTAATTTTATACAAGATACGCCAATGAATGATAGGTCGAGAATGAAATTTCGTTTAAAATGTTAGGGACATAAATTAGTAAATAGTAAAAGTTAAGGACAAATTATGCAATTAAAAATATAGTATGGTTATGAAAAAATGAAGTGTCAATATATATAATTAGCTTATAAATAAACAATAAATAAGATCTAAACCCCGCCAAATGAGAGATTCAGAAATATGAAAATTCTTTAGATAAACGTCATTAGTATTTGGAGGTGAAAGAGAATTCTTTCACGAGACAACCATTTATCTAATTATTATTATTTTTTTCTAGAAATTATTTGTTTGGTTTTTTTTGTCAAACAAAATGTATTTTCATTTTTTCTGACTGCTGCCCCCAAGATTTTCATTTGTTTCTTTTATAAAAAAAAAAGAAAAAAAAAAAAGAAAAGAAAACACGCTGAGCAAACCTGAGTTGAATTCATGATCACTCAGACTTCGAACATATAACATTTTCTTGATTCTCTATGGAGGAAGAAGGGTTCTCCTCTGAATCTCAAGAGTTTCACAATCACACTCCCCTTTTACAGACTCGAAATCATCAAAACATTGATGATACTGCTGGAGATGGCTACGAGCAATCTCACAGGTTACCTGAAATTAATCTCCAGGTTCTTCTTCAAGTTTTACCTTTTTATTCTCTGATTTTACTTTGCAATAAAAAATAAATAACTGCTCCCTAGCTATACGTGGGCGGCGCCTGTAGAATTAAGATTTTGTGTACGTAGGCTGGAGGGCTTGAAATACTTTTTATGCTGTGAAACTTTTTGGAAAGATTAACTATAATTGCATGTGTTCCACTAGGATTTCATGTACATATACATTTGTAAACTGCCTATATACACTTGTATACATTTAATTACATACGTTTCATGAATGGATTTGGCAGCGAGCATTAAACTCGAGACTACCATTAGGCTTAACACTGCGAAAAACACCATCTTTCGTCGAGTTATTGGAGAAAATGTTCACAGAACGTGAGGAAAATGTTGGCTCAGGCAGTAGGCATGGGGTGAAAATGAATGATAGCGACAAATTAAAGGCTACCAATTTCCGTGCAAATTTGCTTCAAATTGGAAGATGGCAGGTATTTTAATTTAGATTTTCCATTTTTTTTAAAATTTTTATAATTAGCCTTTTTAGTGATAAAGAAATTATTAATAGAATGACTGATGATCTTTTAAGAATTTAATTGTTTTAATTGTAATGTGACAGTGGAAATCTATATATGATGATGATTTGATAGTTAAGATATACTATGCAAAGCGCAAAATTGTTTGGGAGATTCTGAAAAGACCTTTGAAATTTAAGATTGAAATACCTTGGTCCAACATCATTGGGATTCGAGCCATTACGGCTTATAAAGGAGAAGGAACTTTGGAAATTGAGGTTTATATCTTTTATCCTTCCTTTATTTCTCACATGTCACTATTTCATCAATGCAATGCAATGCTTATGAGAAATATTTATCATCCCTATCATCATTATTGTGTGATGTGTTATAATATGTGATATATCAAACAGTTTTCGACAAAACGATGTTTCTAACTTTTTAATAACTATTTGGGTTTTATAATAGGAACAAACATTGTTTCTTTAGAAATTTCTTGTGATAATTTACTAGAATAATAATATGCTACTTGCACATAAAAAGTGCAAATAAAGTTTGGCGTAGGCATATACACGTGGCCCATGTGATAATAATGATTTAAAAGTAATATGATATGAAGAAAAATAAGATCCTACTAAATTTATGTGTCAAATTTTATATTTAATTTTATGTTAGTGTAGTGCTACTCGATTTATTTTAACTTGTAAATGTAGGATCCACATTAATTACTGGACCACTTGTAGGGTAACCATTAGTGATATTCAATAACTGTTCAACTTAAACAAGAAATTAATTTTGTACAGTTGAACCAACCTCCTTTGTTCTACGTCGAAACCAATATCCAACCGCGGAAGCATACTCTTTGGGAACAGTCACATGATTTTACAGGAGGTGAGGCTTCCAAATCTAGGTAATCATTCAACTCTAACTTCTTCATGTAATTATATTGATCTTGAGAGTTGTCTCAAGGGGACACGACAAGTTGACATTAATCTTTTTGTTCATTACTTAATGACGATCGTTTACTCTTTGATCAGGAGACACTATCTCCAATTTGCTCAAAGTGTCCTTGATAGACATTATCAAATGCTTTTGCATTGTGATGAGCGATTGTATAGATTGAGTCATCAACGGTACCCGAGCCAAGATTCTCCCTTTTTCGACCCAAAAGTCCCTTTCAACGCCTACGGAAATGTCCCTGGATTTCTCCCTCCATATCCATATCAAGTTTGTCCTTCAACATTAGCAATGCCACCTCTTGGAGTTCCTCCAAAGTCACCAGGTATGAGATTAAATTAGCAAGAGAATTCAATTCCAATCTCATTTTAATTATCTCTACTACTTTGTACCAGTTGTGAATTTTTATGGAGCAAGAATGCCAAATGAACATCATATGGCTCAAAGCCATATTATTCGGCAACCAAGAGGAATTCTTCCGAGTGCAGAAAATATTCAAGTGAGAGCATCGAATATTGGTTACATACCTCAGTTCTCCAACATGGTTTTGAGTTATCCTTCATCAAATAATGTGAGAGATGCTAGAATATTCGGTCCAAATTCAAAGGCTTTAACCAGTTTGATCCATCCTTCATCAAGTAATGTGAGAGATGCAAGTGAAAGTTTCGTTTCAAATGGTTTCAATTCACAATCAATAAATTGGATAGTACGAGATTCTAATGAAAATCTAGGGATATTGCCGCCTAATGTAAGCATCCCCTTTGATCCATCCTCATATTTTGTTCCTAGTTCCAATGATTGTAATCCATAACATCGATCTAGATTAGAATCGGGAATCATATAGGAATTGCTAATTAGTTTTGGAGTTTCTTGTACTATTTCTCTTTCGAACAAATCCCCAAATGGGAAAGACTTTTGTTGCTTTCTCTTAATGTTCCATTGTGTTCATTATTGTAATTTCTTGAAGTGACAATTGATCTTTAGTTTTGATTTCATTGTTTGGATTCTTATAATTTGAACTTGCACAATAAATGTATAGTTAATGAACGTTTTTTTTTTTTTTTTTGAAGGCTACGTACATATTTTATGATTATGGTAGTTTTCCAGTACTCACAGTGAGTGACATTATGATATTCACCATCTCAAATGAGTGCATGTATACATATAACATTAGCCCACAATATTCATTTGACGTACTCAAATACACACCACGTAGGCGTCTGACCCCATTCCCGTCATATGTCTACATATATCCTCTTATATTTACTTATTATCATTGATATAGACACCTCATCTTTCTTAAAATAACAAAATTTTGAGAGTGAACAAATTTTATATACTATATATATACACACACACACACACACACAAATAGACCCACTTTTCAGCGCGACATGACGAGATAAGATCATGATGTAAACTTCACGTAAGATTGTGCGTCAACAATTACTCTTGTTTGATTGGCAAATTTCATTACAAGATTCTCTTGAGTTCAAGAATCACGGTGTGAACTAGGAAATAAGAATAAATATGTCTTTTGGAATAACATATGTGATTGAGCTTGTCTGTAACAATCTTGGGCTTATTCACAGTCGATCACCTGCAAAGAGGTTATTTTGCTCGTTTTTGATTATCACTAAGAGGGCAGCGGAGTGGGTTCAAGTTAAGTTTATTCTAACTCAACCCACAAAAAAATAATTTCCCGGATCCGCCCCTCCTCATGACCCTCAGGACAGGGCAGGGTCGCTGGTTTGGTCGTGGGCAATTGCTGGCTCTATTTAGTGGCCCCATTTTTTTTCATATATTTTTTTTAAAACATCATATTTTTACTTATTTTGAAATTATTTTTTGCTCATTTAAGCGGGTGGGGTGCATAAATGTCAACTTGATTCACCCCGTGAGACAAATCGGGGCGAGCTGGCCCATTCACCCTTCACCCCAACCCTCCGATCCTGTGGGGTTGGAAATTACAGGGCTGGTCTGATTCTAATTAAGTCCCGGTAAATTGTAATTCCCGAACTATTCATGTACAAAATATTCAACTATTATTTTTATCAGCGACTATAAAAAGAATTTATCTCCATAAGAATAAAAACAAATACATTGATGAGTGACTACTATATGTTCGTCATTTTGTTGACATTGGTCATTGGCCTAGTTTGATCAATAAAAATTTCAAAATAAAGGTAAGATAAAAAGACATAAACTCTCACCAAATCATCAAATAAGACAGAGTAGCATTATTCTGGCAAAATGTTTAGTGATTGTTTCAAATAAGAAACAAAAATACTGAGAGAGAGAGCGAGAGAGAGAGGGAGAGAGAGTAATATTATTCTTGCAAAATATTAGTGATTATTTGAGAGCGAGATCCAATAGACAGAGCGCCAAACAGGGCGTAACATTCCAAGTAGTTAGTTCATCAAACACAGTAGTGAGGAAAAACCTCACATTGATATGTCCGCCACCCCCAACGGACATTTCGAAGCTCCATTAAACCCCTTTAAAATCCAAAACACACATTCCCTCACACCGACTATTAGTTTCTCTCAAAATGCAATCTGCAATTTCTTTCTCGCTCTCTTCTCCGTTGCCGATCGCCAGATCCGACTGCAGCGCCGCCGTTGCCTATGCGCATTTGTGTACGCCGAGATCGCTCCGGTTCTGCGGTCTTCGGAGAGAGGTGTTTGGATCCAAGTTACCGAATTCATTGTCAGTTTCGACTCGATTGGTACAGTGTTCCGGGGATTTGAAGTTTAATAAGGTTTATGCTGCGTTGCAAAGCAATGGAACGCCGTCTTCGGGGGGATTTGATTATGACCTTGTCATTATTGGAGCTGGTGTTGGTGGACATGGTGCTGCTCTTCATGCTGTTGAGAAGGTAAACTAATGATCGAGTATATGTATGTTAATTCATCTTCTTCAATTTCAGCTGCTTTCTGATTTTATTTTCTTTCGTTGTTTTCTTAATCGGTTTTGGGTTCAATTAATCGGTGTAAGCTGATACCACGCTGAAGAAAAGTTATTTTTTAATTTTTATTTATTTATTTGGTTACTTCAAATTTATTAGCTTCAAATTGGGATTTACTATGCGTCACCGTTAAAGTTTTCTGTCTGGTTAAAATTTACCCCATGTTTCGTGATATGAAGCATTAACACGTATTTTCAATTTATTTTTTTCCACACTTCCAATTGTGTATGAGCTAAGAGTAGTGCTTGATTTATTGAGGACAGCCATGGAGAGTCTATATCTATTTACTTTTCAGAATGTGAAGTGTACATACATGCCTGGTCTGAAGTATTAACTTTCATCTGGCATGCCAGTATTTTCATTGTGATCTGTGGTCCAGATGTATATGTTTTTGTATATCTATTTGGCAGAAGACCACAAAAGGTCAATTACCTGATGTGTGATGCAGGGATTGAAAACAGCAATTGTTGAAGGAGATGTTGTCGGAGGAACATGTGTAAATAGGGGCTGTGTTCCTTCAAAAGCACTTCTGGCTGTCAGTGGCCGAATGAGGGAGCTACAGAATGAACACCATATGAAGTCGTTTGGCCTACAGGTATTTCTCATTCTAATGCTCAAAATATAATCATAATGTGTAATTCACCAGTCTAACGTATCATTTTTTATACTATAAAGCTCTGAATACTTCTGGTGTAAGAACTAGGATCTTCATCATCAGCACTACAAACTGTAATGCATTCTGTTTCTGCTAATCATGCTTAGTTCAAGGATTATGCAAAATTAAAGAATGTGAATACAAATAATCTGTTTGCCTTTCGGTAAAAAAGGTTTCGTCGGAAGTTTCACTGGATTTTCTGGTGATTGTATAGCCTTTTGAAAGCAATGTGATAATGATCATTCCATATTGATCACAGACCTTCAAACGAGAAACATAGAGAGTAATATTTTATGTGGAAATAATAAAAATTCACTTTTCCCTTTTTCCTTCTGAAGTGTAAAATTTCAGGTCATATTTTGAATAATTAATGGCTGCACCAAGATGACAAAAATCATATGCTCTTTGCACTATATAATGGATTAAATAACCCTAAGTTAGAGACAACAGACAGGCTAACTCGTGATTGTTCGAAAAAGGAGGATATGGATAGGTTGGAGGATATGTTAATTTATGTTCCTTAAAAGTTTAAACTCTGTATCCTCATTTTATATTTTTAAATATAGAACATTTTGCATGGAAATCTGTCTAATTCATTCCTCGAGTGTTTGCGATTTAAATTTAATATCAAAAGATGGGGATACGGTCATTTGGCTTATTGGATATATGTCTTAGACACTGGCGGAGGGAGGGGTGGGCTTGGGCCACCCAAATTGGAAGGTTATTTAAAATAATAATAATAATAATTTATATATAAAGGGTTTAGCAGCGCGCACTATACGGCCCACCCCTCTAATAGTGTTGGGCTCTACCAGTCGTCTTAGAGTGTGTGAAGAGTGTCGGACATTATACGTGTCAGACACAAACATGCTACCCTAGCCAGGTTGTCCATGTTGATGTACAGTTACCAACAAGCTTATGTTGGGCAAATATTTGTATCAGTCTATCATACTGGAAAATTCATGTCAATATTCTTGAAGATTTGACACAAAGATTTGTAATTTTTTTCCTTACCATTTTACTTCAACTGTTCTATAGTCTACACTTCCCAATTAATCAAGCATCACCTGTCCCACTAATAGGTTGCAGCCGCTGGCTATGACAGACAAGGAGTTGCTGATCATGCAAACAATTTGGCCACAAAAATACGAAGTAATCTGACCAATTCAATGAAGGCTCTAGGCGTTGATATATTGACAGGCACTGGTGCAATTTTGGTAGGTTGATGTATGTGCACCTCAGTAGTCTAAAATATGAAATAATTTGCCAGAAAAATCATAGTGATTTTGATTGCTTTACTAGGAATAATGTGAAATTTACTGCATAACAATTATATGCATATCCAGGGTCCACAAAAGTTGAAGTACGGAAAAGGAGGGTCTGGGGACACTATCATAACTGCAAAAGACATAATAATTGCCACCGGTTCTGTTCCCCTTGTGCCCAAGGGAATTGAAGTTGATGGTAATTACTTGATTCTTCATCATTTTTTATTTTTAGCATAATTTTGACGCTGGTTTGTTTTTCTTTTATTCCGTGATTGTATTAACATATTAATATTTTAGTGAATTTTGTCAAGGGGAAGGAGAATGGGATTAATGAGTTCCCTGATAGGAAATGAGTTCTGTTATTTACTCTCTGGTCTTCCTACCATTAACATACTTTTGCAATCACATTACCTGGTAGGGTAATTTGTTAAATTGATGGAAATAAAGATTGTCCAATATGACTGAAATGGAGAACTTAATCAGCTGTGATTAGAAGTCTAAAAAATTCCCGTTGGTACAATGAAATATGGTTCACCACTCTTCATGTTTGCTGCAAAATTTTAACGTAAAAAGTAAAAATAAAAACAAAAACAAAAAAAAAAAGACAATCTACATTTTCTGGATTGCTTTTCCATCAATATAAATTTATGGTGTCAAACTAAATAAGAGAACGAAAAGGTCCATATTCATCAGTTTGTCAGTATACTGTAACAAAGCTTGGGAACCATTAGACTAGAGGTTGTTCTTGAGAGATTTATGTAAAGGAAAGTTAGATTTATAGGAGAATGTGTGGTGGGAATATAAAGAAAGATTATTGAGAAGTGTGAATTCTTCTTTTCCTTTTTTTTTTTTCCCCTGTGTGGAGAATATGTGGTTGATATTGATTTGACAAATTTATTGTTTTCTATAAAGCTTCCGAGAACAAGCTCCTAATGAATGAGAGATCTGTAGCATGCTAATTGTGCTAATTGATCGGAAGAGCTACAAAAAAGAGCCAGCTTGATACGAAGTTCTGCTTGGCAGAGTTTCATTGCTTTCTTCATAGCTTTTCCCTGATACATGACACATTTTTGCAGGTAAGTCTGTAATAACCAGTGATCATGCTCTCAAACTGGAATTTGTTCCCCAGTGGATAGCAATTGTAGGAAGTGGTTACATTGGGCTCGAGTTCAGTGATGTCTATACAGCACTTGGAAGTGAGGTGGGATATTTTATACTTTCACTCTCTTTTTACGAGGAAGTTAATAGTACTTGTGCTTGCCTAGTTCTTGACTGTTTCATATTTCTGTTGTTGATCTCTAGGGCAAATGACCCTACGACCATATAGAGATTGGAGTTTACCTTAAGTTATGGAAACATGAAAAACGAACTATTTTTTTTTTTTTTTTGGGCGTCTGTTATGTCCGCGGTAGAGAAAGATTTTAAGTAAATGGACAAATCATAAATTATCCTTCTCTTCTCATGTTATGGTAAGATGCATAAACGTGAAACTCAAAGCTGATCGCATCTGAACTGCACAGGTTACATTTATTGAAGCTTTAGACCAACTCATGCCCGGTTTTGATCCAGAAATCGGGAAATTAGCTCAACGAGTTCTCATCAATCCTCGAAAGATTGACCACCATACTGGTGTATTTGCTAGCAAGGTATTGATATGACTCATCCACTGTTGATGCCTGCTAATAAATAATCAAAGATATTTAAGGTGTCAATCGCCCACTGAGAGTTTAACTTCCATTTGCAGATCACTCCAGCAAAGGATGGAAAGCCAGTGATAATAGAACTCATTGATGCAAAGACAAAAGAACCAAAGGGTACCTTGGAGGTATATCTTAGATTGTTTCTGGGGAAATATTTAGAACTCTTAATTCTATATCACATCATTCTGACTGCATATAATATGGGCATTGTTATAGTTCAAATATGAAAGTGTACAATTCCTTGATAAATGGTTGACCATTTATTCAAATAAACTACAAATCTTTCATAGCAGTCAGCATGAGAAAAAAACTGAGTGATGCTAAATAACATGTTTAGTCATTTGACTTGAAATATAGTCACATAATTTCTGGAATATTTTGGTTTGTTCTTGTACTATGGTTATTTAAGTAGCCGTTGTTTCCATACATAACTAATTCCGAGTTGATTTAAAATAATGTTAGCCTCTAGTTGTACTGTTGCCACACATGCTTTAGCTTTTCGTATTTTGCTGGCGTCTCGTTCCATCCATTCTATTATTTTCCTGAATTTGCTATGGTTGCCTTCAGGTTGATGCTGCTCTTATTGCAACTGGAAGAGCTCCATTCACTCAAGGACTTGGGCTGGAAAACGTATGTTGATTGGCATAGTTGATTCTAAAAGCTGAGAGTAGAAATCACTTTGAAATTTTGAAAAATAATTTGTCTATGCAGATTAATGTAAAAACACAACGTGGATTTGTCCCTGTTGATGAACGCATGAGAGTGATTGATGGAAATGGGAAGTTGGTTAGTCATGAGTTTCATCTGCTATTCCTGACATTTTCCCTTTGCCTCTGCCCCTGTTTATAGTATTTATAACCTCGTTTTGCTGACATGCCTTCCTAATTATTAGGTTCCTCACTTGTATTGTATTGGTGATGCTAACGGAAAAATGATGCTTGCGCATGCAGCAAGTGCACAGGGAATCTCTGGTAAAACACCATGATAATCTTTTGGCAAATTGATATTCTTTATCAGCTTATATCTCAACTAAATTACATTATGTCATTGCCGTTCTAGTTGTTGAGCAAGTTTCTGGGAAGGACCATGTGCTCAATCATTTAAGCATCCCTGCGGCATGCTTTACCCATCCCGAAATCAGTATGGTTGGACTAACAGAGGTATCGTTATACTTGGTCTTTCTTTTCTTTTAAAGTTACTCATTTTCTTCAACACTCTCTCTCTCTCTCTCTCTCTCTCTCTCTCTCTCTCTCTCTCTCTAAATTTGCG
>CAVNYN010278010.1:0-16861 GCA_963692815.1 Nyctanthes arbor-tristis
TTTGTGTTGTGGGAATATAATTCCCCTTATTGATTTGTGCATTACTTAAACGCCAATGTAAATTTTATTTGTCTTTTCCTGGATAATTATACACAAATTTCCTTATTAGTCATACGAATTTACATGGATCAGCAGTATCAATGTGTGTGTGTGTGTGTGTTTTTTTTTTTTTTGAATAAATGCGGTATCAATGTGTTCATTCATGGTGAAGTTGATATTTTCTTTTGCTTATTAATGAGATGTAAATTAAACATTGAAAATCTTAGGTTCTACAGGATTTTCCTTTTTCTCCCATAAGCTTCAACCGGAACTCACGGATTTGGAAGCGAAGGTTAAGCATAAAATAATTAAAGGTGGACAAATGTTAGTCTCTTCCGAGCAATAATGTTGAAGGGGTGTACTGATTTCTTTTCTTTTTTTTTTTTATTTCTTTTATTAATTGATGATAAAGTTAGGGGTTTACTGTAAACTAATAATGGTGTAGATAAAGATTTTATTTTTTTATGTGTGATGTGGTTATAATGTGGTGCCAAAATAAAAATATGTGGTGGGAATATAATTCCCCTTTATCATCATTTCCTTGTTTTTTTGGGAAAAAAAAAACAGAGTTTAATGTTTTTAAAATTTTTGTATGACTGATTAGTGTTAGATGACAATTTATAGATTGATTTTGTTGATAAACTATTGTCAAATTCAATGTAAATCTTGAGGCCTTTTTGTCATTTTCCTTACTCATCATTCTAATCCATAAATCAACAAAATTTGGTTTCTAAATTCTTAAACTGTCGAGCTTTATAAAGTGTTCATCATACATGGTGTACTCGTTTGCATTATTTCCATATATAATCATTTAAAAAAGACCAAGAAAAAGTGGCTAAAGTTTTTTTTTTTCTTTTAATACAAGTATTTTAAACGTGTGTTGCATGTTATATGATAACATAAAATTGTATATATATAAATTTCATAAAAAAACTATGCACATGTAGTAAAAAAAAAATTTTAAATTATTGATCAAATGTTAACATCCAATACCCGAAAAAATCTAACACAAAAGAATAACTATCTTTGGATTAATTGGGCACTTATGGTGTTGTATTTAATTGCATTTAAACTTATGATATCATTATTATACACCATAAAACTATAAATTTATAGTTATTAATTAATTAATAATTTCATACAACGTATATGTTATTTAAATATAAACAAATAAATCACTTTAAAAGCTAAATATCACCGAGAATGTTTTATTTCTAGACATATTCTTACTAAACAATAATCGACAATCATACGCAATCCAAGTATCTAATAGACATGATACTAAAATAAAAGAAGAATAAGTAGTGATGATGATACAATAGAAGTGGCTATCAATTAAGTTTTATAACCTATATTTGATGGAACTTTTCAAGCATAATTAAGATGTCATTTACTAAGATTTTAAATATAAAATAATTTTTTAAACTTATGATATCATTATTACACACCATAAAACTATAAATTTATAATTATTAATTAATAATTTCATACAAAGTATATGTTATTTAAATATAAACAAATAAATTACTTTAAAAGCTAAATATCTCCGAGAACGTTTTCTTTCCAGACGTATTCTTACTAAACAATAATCGACAATCATACGCAATACGCGTATCTAATAAACATGGTACTAAAGTAAAGAAAGAAGAAGTATTGATGCTAGCACAATAGAAGTGGTTGTCAATTAAGTTTTATAACCTATATTTGATGGAACTTTTCAAGTATAATTAAAATGTCATTTACTAAGATTTTAAATATAAAATAATTACACAATTACTACAAGGACATGGAAAAAACTTCAGTGGTCCTCAGTGCTCCAGCCACTAAGTTTTTGCCATGTGGATAATTAGTGATCCACTTAAGCAACCCACATCCCCCATTAGTGCTCTTCCGATCTCTCTTTGAATTCCGTTATCCTTTTTTGTTTTTTCCTCTTTCCAAATTCTCTTTTTTATGGTTTTAACTTTAATTTTTCGTTTCAGATATTTTTTTTCTAATTTAATGTGTTCGTCATTTGCCGACTAAAATATTTTCTTTTTTTGGTTTTAATTTTGGTTTTTCATTTCACCTTTTTTCCCCATTTTACGTGATCGCCATTTGCCGATTAAAATATTTTTTGCCGACCTTTTTGCACAAAGTTCATACAACATATCATTTGTATTTTTTTTATTCAATGTTCACACACATGATTTTTAATACAAATTTGATGCCGAAAATTCACGTGTTGTTCATTTCAAATTATAAGGCAATTCCATTCCATTAATTTATAGAATGGCAAGAAATTATTGTTACTTTTCTTATCTTTAAGATTATTTTGCTCTCGATTGGTCCATCAATTCAATAAAATCGAGTAAAATATATTGAGTGATGTGGGTTGTTTAAGTTGATCACTAATTATCCACATGACAAAAACTTAATGGCTGGAGCACTGAGTTCTCAGTGCTACTGGAGTACTAAAGTTTTTTCTTAAGGACATTGTTGGTATTAAAAGAAAAAGTTAGGGAGAAAGTAGGAAAGTAAATATTTTACACACATTTTCACTTTTATATATTACTGATTGGAGACATTTTAAGGAGGAGTATTAGTATATATAGTCTTGAATTCAAAACCTTGCCATAATAAAGGATGTTTTTTATCACGCGAACTATCAACCTTAATCTAAGAGGTTAGAAGTTATGTCATAGATATAATATAACCAATGCCAATAAAATAAACTGGGAAGAAAAGACTAAATTCTTTTTTTTTGCAATCAAGATGAGACTTAAACATTATTTCTTACGTAAAGTTATCAACAATGATAACGACGATGATGTACCAAAAAAAAAATGTCAGATGGTTATGGATCATTAGTTGGATTGGAATTCCAACCTTCCTGCTATTTTATTTTGTCATTAATTTCTCTCAATAAAGTCACTCAGAAAATTTAACACAGTAAACTTCTTTTAACTTTATCTGAGATTATTATTATTAGATAGAGGTAACTTGAGTTTATCTTATTCGACGGACATACAGGTAGGAATATCGAATCATCTAGAATACTTCAAGAATTATAATAGAATTTAATAACTAACCATCCCAAAGTTGAACTGATATTACCGAGTCATCATATGTGACTTCAAACCACAACGCAATAGGACAGATAATTAACAACCCTTTCTCCACGTCTGTTCACACCTCAGAATTCTCAGGTCTCCCAAGATATTCTTCTTCCAGCTTATTTCGCCATTTCCGTGCTCTCTACAGCTGTTTGATTGCAGAAAATTGGGTCTAATCCGGTGAACATGGGCGGAACTGGCAAAATACGGTGGTGGAAAATCTCTGTACACAAGTCTTCCAAGTCTGAGAGCAACAAATCACCACCCCAAGAATTCATCTGTCCCGTTGTTAACTCGTTAATGTCCGATCCCGTCGTGGTTTCCTCCGGCCAAACCTTCGAGCGCTTGGCTGTACAAGTATGCAGAGATTTGGGTTTCACCCCCACGCTTCCCGACGGGTCGAAACCGGATTTCTCGAGTGTGATACCCAACTTAACTCTCAAGACGACCATCCGTAACTGGTGTAAGAAATTCGGGGCGGAGCTTCCCGACCCACCGGAGCATGCGAAAATTGAGTCTACTGTCAGGTCTATGATGGCCGCGGACCCGTCTACTAGCTCTGAAGAAAATCCGGGATTTAGGGTTTCGGAAAGGGAATTGTTGAAAGGAGTTGCCGAGAATCCGCCGGTTTTGTTCTCACACGCGGCTACGGAGTTGAATCATCGGAATTTTTACTCCTCCAGCTCCGAAGAATCTGTGATTGCGAATGTCTCCCCTTTGTTGCCGTTCGCTACTAAGCCCTCCTGCATTTCGTATTCGTCTTCACCTTCAGTGTCGTCGGAGTTCAATTCCGATGCGGTTTCGGACAGTATTCCGTCTGAGGATGAAAACTTCATCAACAAAATGAGGAGTCTGGATGTTTTTGAGCAGGAGCGGGCTGTGATTTTGTTGCGGAAAACCACCAGGAGTAACGAAGAAGCTCGAATTGCTCTGTGCACAGAAAGGCTTTTGCTAGCTCTGAAACCATTGCTGAATTCCCGGTATGCAGCCGTGCAAATCAACGCCGTCGCGGGGTTGGTGAATCTCTCCCTCGCTAAAGGGAACAAAATCAAGATCGTCAGAGCAGGGATTATTCCATATCTAATTGAAATGCTGAAGAATGGTTTCGAAGAATCACAAGAACACGCTGCAGGCGCAATTTTCAGCTTGGCGATTGACGATGCAAACAAGACTCCAATTGGGGTTCTAGGGGCTTTGCAGCCCTTATTGCTCGTTCTGAGAACGGGCAGCCGCCGGAGCCGCCACGACGCCGCCCTGGCGCTGTACCACTTGACGCTGATGCAGAGCAACAGATTGAAGATAATCAAGCTTGGAGCTGTCGGAGTTCTGTTGGGCATGCTGAAGGATCCCGAGGTGGCGGGGCGGGTGGTGCTGGTTGTCTGCAACCTGGCGGCGTGTCCGGAGGGCCAGTCGGCCTTGCTGGACGCCAATGCTGTGGAGTGCCTGGTGGGGATGTTGAGGAAGGGAAGCAAATCGGAGTCCGAGTCAACTCGGGAGAATTGTATTGCGGCACTATACTCATTGAGCCATGGAAGTTTGAGGTTCAAGGGGCTGGCAAGGGAGGCGAATGCGGCAGAAGTGTTGCGGGAGGTCGTGGAAAGGGGGAGTGAACGGGCGAGGGAGAAGGGTCGGAGAATTTTGGAGGTATTGAGGGGTAGAGACGAGGAGGAGGTAGGGGAGGAGGGGGAAGAGGTGGACTGGGAAGCTGTGATGCAGGGCAAGTTGAATCGGGCTCGGTACCGAGTTGGGAGGAATACTAGTCCCAACTCAAGTGAGTTCTGAGTTTGAATGACGCGAAAATAGGCTTGAGTACTGTTAATTTGTGTAGCAAGTCAAGATTCAATCCCAACAAGTTGTGTATAAATATATATATATATATATTTATTTATTTTTCTGGGTCATTTTTTAGGATTGATTTGTAAATGCTAGTTGGTGGCTTTTTATATAGTTTTTCCTTTTCAAGACATGTCAACTAAGTTGTGCTTGTGATCAAATGTTCGAATATGTTTGACATATAGGGCGATTGTGATGCAACGAGTGGTCGTAGAGCAAGTGAAGCGAGCCTATAAGGAGGAGGGAGGGGAGGTTGTTGAGAAGGGGAGCGAGTGGATGAGGGAGATAATTCATAGAAGAGTAATACTACACATCTTCATTGATTTACCAATTAATTTATCGGTTCACAATTTTAACCCTAAAATATATAAAACTTAAATTATTTAAATGTTTTAATTGATATTTTTATTTTTTTTGTTAATACATAATCGGTGAACGAATTGGTAAATTAATTTGAATGTTTATCATTACTCTTCAAAGAACTTGGTGGTGTTGGCTTGTTGCTAGGAGGAGGGCGGGAGATTGTTGAGAAGGGGAGCGAGTGGACGAAGGAGAAATCGAAAGAATTTGGTGGTGTTGTCATTTGTGGGGAGGACTTTGGTTGTGTTGCGAGGAGGAGGAGATAAGCTGAAAAACACATTACACTTTCTGCTTTTACAACAGTTATTTGATTTGATATCAAGGTTGATTATCAATGGATTTGACATTGATGTATACTGAATTTTCTCCATTTTTCATAAAGGTTGATTATCAATGGATTTGACTAATTATCAATGGATTTGACATTGATGTATACTGAATTTTCTCCATTTTTCATAATAAACTTTGTTGTGTCCGCGTTGAATTGGAGTCAACTATCACCGTTTACCATAAAAGAATTATACAATAAAAAGGCCCTTAGAAAAAAGGAGCCCCGCTCCAACACATATTAGTAACTAAAGAGAACGAACGCCTAGCTAAAACATGAGTTGGGGTATTAGCTTGGCGTTTAACAGAAACAACTACAAAGCTTCAATTATCAGTAACTAGCTTTTTGCATTAGTGAGTTAAAACTCTATAATCAACGATCCATACACAGCCAAATTGTTGACCTTATCCCAGTTGATTGATCTCTATACTGTTGAGCTCGACACTTAGATACTTGGTACGTTGTTTTGAGCTAATCATATGAGATATGGACACAACTAAAGGGGAGAGTTGTCGAGCTGGACTCCACCTCTACCTCGTCCAAGTCTTCACTACTCGCCTCTTCTCCATCTAGATCTTCGCCGATTACTCCGACTTGATCTAGAAGAGCTGAGGTGAATATGCGGATGTTTAAAAGTAGTTGGATGCTTAGAATAGGGGCAAGTGGTCACGTCAATATCAATATTATACCCCACTATGAGGACAAGTACCAGGTATACAGTGATAAGTCTAAATGTCAATTAAGTTGGACACCTGTATTGAATCTCATAGGGGAATATAATGTACATTAGAGAGAGAGAGAGAGAGAGAGAGCCTATTGAACTCTCCAATTAATTGAACTCTACCTTTTGTTTAGTTCTTCTATTAGCAATTTATTCATTTGCCTATCATCTGCTCCCCAAATAGCTGATCCGGGACCAATTCAAAATTAGACTCATGTGACCTTGATCACGTTCTGACGGACAACAAACTTGAATGACAATATCAATGTGAAAATTCTCTGACACTCATATGAGAATTGTTTATCGCACTCAAATGAGACTGCGAGTACTATAGTGGAACTCATATAGTTGTTAGAAAATAATTAATTATTGATTCATTTGATTCAATAAGTTGAAAAACATTCTCTCTATAGAGCGCATGAAAAAGAAGCATGTGGAGAGGGTAGTGAGGGAACAAAGTTTAAGAACTGCGAAGACATTAGCTCCAAGACCAAAGAGCATTTGCTTAAGTGGAGGAATGAAATAAACAAGGGCATCTTCAAATCCTCAATGTAACAATATACATGACAGGGGAGATAGATTAAAAATGATTTCCCATTATACATCTAGCATGAAATCGGGACTTAGGGAGATAAATACATAAGATGAATTTGATCAAGAGTTAGACGTCTGGTGTCGTTACAGGGCCAGACACTGACTTGTCGCACATTCATGTGCGTTCTGTGGAAAAAACCAACATTGGTTTCTTATGTAAGTTATGTTTGCAAAAATTTTATAGCCATGTCATCAAAAAAATCTTACGTGGCAAGAGAAAATATGAACAATAGACCGCGTGTTAGATATTGTCTATCTAATATTTTTCATCGTTTTTATATTTGTCTCTCCTCATCACCACAATTTAAATTAATAACTAATAGACACAACTACTTTCACATTTCACATTCTTTTACTATAATTATTGATTCAATTAATATATACTACTTGTATTTTTATATTTTCTACGGATGTGTAAATATTGCAGATTTATTATACAATTATCTAATGATATATTTAATAAGTTTTTTTACCTATACAACGCACGAATAGTTAAACTAATTATTAATAGACATCACTACTTTCACATTTCCCATTCTTTTACTATATTTTTCAATTATATTTGCCATATATACTGAAACGAAGGAAACGAAGGTGTGAATTTTAAATGACTAAATGCTTTGACAACACGTACATTGCCGTGGTATGAGAATATATAATTATTATTAATTAAAAGTATAAAAATTTACCAAGTATTAAACTTGCAATTGTAAATCTGCAAAAAATCAGAAATCCTATCAAGAAAATGCAGAAATCTCGTAAGAGAAAACATGCCCCGCTCGAATCCTCAACCAAATCGACTAAAACCAGCCATCACAATGTTAATGGCACCATTCAAGAGCCATTTTCCGACTACCCCAGACCAACCCCAGAAGAATGCCGAGCAGTAAGGGATGAGCTTTTGTCCCTTCATGGTTTTCCCCAAGAATTTGTTAAGTACCGCAATCAAAGACTGCAAAAAACCCACCAAAATTCAAGACTGGACAGTTCTGAACAAATTGAGATTTTGAACGGTGAAGTATGTGACGATAAAGAGACTGTGCTAGATGGTCTGGTAAAAACCATACTTTCGCAGAATACTTCCGAGGTTAATTCCGAAAAGGCCTTTGTTTCTCTCAAGAAAGCTTTCCCTACTTGGGAAGATGTATGTAAGCTCGTTGACTTTTTCCCCACTGTGTGTATTTCACTGAGGTATTTGCTGTTTGGGGTTAATTGGTATTTGCGGGTTCGGTAAAATCTGTATCTTAGTTCATGCTTGGGCTCACATAGCTGGTCTGCATAATTAGAGGAACTCTTGGGAATGACATTTTTATATTGAATTCAAATTGCTACTATGTATGAAGTTATGATTAGTGTTTGTTAATCTTCTTGTTCTCATTGTCTATAATGAGGCTTCTTGCTTTCTGGGGTGGTTACCTGCGGATTAGGAAAGCATCCGTGACTTGAGACTGTTATGATCTGTTTTAGCTCCAATAATTATTGGAACTTTTTCTCCCCTGTACTTTGTTTTCATAGATACTGATCAGTTTATTGTCATCTTAAGCTTACAAATGACAGTTTCTTGACGATTAACACTGCCATAAAGCATACGTATGGTCGAAGTCAAGTGCCTTGGATTTTTTACTTTGAATGCTTGGAGCTTTCTATTATTTTGAATTCTTTTCAAGTTCCTGGTTGCTTCAGTTCGTTTTTAATTGATGTTGTCTTATGTGAATCAGGAAATTTACATTTTTACTGATTTTTTAGGTATTGGAATGGTCATGCATATAACTTAAACATTGGTTAATTGTTGACTTACCTCATTTACTTTTGTTGCATTTAAATGTTCAAATGCAGCATCTTTTGGAATCATCTTAGGTTCTTGGTTATATGAATTTCTTAGGTTCTCGCAGCGGAGTCTCGATGCATTGAGGATGCCATTAGATGTGGAGGTCTTGCACCAACAAAGTCTTCCTGTATAAAGAATATATTGAGATCGCAAGAGAAAAATCGAAAACAGTACCTGAGATCAAGAGATATGTCTGTTGAGGAAATCAAGGCGGAGCTCTCTAATTTTAAAGGAATAGGTCCCAAGACGGTAATTTGATCCCTATAAAATTTACATCTTTTCTCTTGAATGTATCAGACGTGTGCTCTTCCGATCTTGTTTTTTTCCTTTTCCTTCTTTTTTTGAGTTGATCTCTTAGGATTGTCAATCACTTCTTCTCAGTAAACTAGGTAGAATAGAACATTATGTTCCATTAATATAGGCTTTCGTAGATTTTACATGTGATCCACGGAATTGAATAAATAAGGTAAAAGATAAGATGCCAAGTCGTACTCTTCTTTGTTTCTTATTATTGATGCCATTTAATTGCTCTTGCATGTCTCTTCCTTTAAACTCATAAGCAGCACGTGCTTCAAATATTGTTCCTTTCCCCCCCTTACAGAAAAAAAAAAAAAATAAATAAATGCACAGCATGCCCTTTAGAGGGAACCTTCAAGAGAAGTCTTCGCAAAAGTCTTTCCTTCCTTTCTTTCTTTTTCCATTTTGTCTTTCTGGAAGTAGTTTTGTTAGTATAATTTGACATCTTAAGTAATATGTTAAGCAAAGCAGTACAAACTGGCTGATAAATATTTCAGGGTTTGTTTTTCTCACAACCTAACACAGCAGGAAACCATAAGACAAATTTCCAAATCAATGTGTCAAAGAACTAGTGAAAATAAGTATAGCTGAGATAGTGAGATTCATTTAATGAAGTTCTGATGCTCATTTTATTTTTTGCGCCAGGGGGGGTGGGGGGTTAAGTCGCTAGGGTGTGAGTAACTAGCGGACGAATTTATTTTAGCTCCTAAATAAGATATGGATTAGTCAGACTATGGGAGGAAAATTTTTAAATGCACTAATGAACTATATAGCTCTTTCTGCACAAGTGTTGCTGGTAAAAAATGCCGGCCTTTGCCTCTTTAAGCATTGTGGAGGTATTTTGGCTCTTTGACTTACTCAACCCATGCTGATAACTTGGTTTCATAATTTAGTTTCTAGTAGACATACTTTGAGGGTTCAATTAGTGGGAATTCTTGGTTGAAGCCTCTTCTGAAACTTTCCTTGTCTGACAAACACACACACTTCTAAAAGCTAAGATCTAGTATAGATCCAACAAAATGATTGTGAAAGGAAACTTGCAATAATTGAACAAATTTGGACAAGCACAAGTCATAAAGCTTCTCATTGAGATTCAGTATGATAATTTATTTATTCTTTTATATGAGATTGGTATGAGCAGTCCCTTAACTACATAATAAGTTGATGAACTCTGTAGTTCTCTCTGCACAATTCTTGCCAGTCAAATATTGGTCTTTGCCTCTTTAAGCATTGTGCAAGGTATCTTGGCTCTTTGACCTTGTTCAACTGACAGTGATGAACTGGCTTCGGTCCTCCATACCTAGTAGATGTACTTTGCGGATTCAATTAGTGGGACATATGCTAGCAGTTTCATCATTATCTATGCTTGATACATAAAATAATTTCGATTCTTTCAAATAGAAATAGCGAAACAAAGTAACTAAGACTGTCAAAGTTGGAATTGCCTCTCTGTAGAAGGATCATCTAGAAAGCAATTATATTTGTAATGACGACTCTTTTTAATCCTAACTTCAGTCTTTAACTTGTTTACATGTGGTCCACGGTGCTTTTTGAAGGCAATGCATGCTCTCCAATATACTACTTCATTAGCTGATCTTACATTGTTATTTGTCTCTGTTGCATCAAATAACCTCAGAATCCTAATGCTATTTCTCAGACAATTTACTTAATTTTCACTTCTGCTTAGTGCTTGTTAGACATCTTGCTGAACTTATGCAATCATACATCTGCAATGGTTGGCAGGTGGCATGTGTCTTGATGTTTCATCTACAGCAAGATGATTTTCCTGTGGACACACATGTGAGGGGTTTATTTTTACTTTTCCTTTTTCCCAGCTTGAAATGCATACAATTTGTTTTTTACACTTCTTTGTGGTTGAAATGCTGAATATCTCTAGCGCTTATACAGGTTTTTCAGATAGCCAAGACTATAGGTTGGATACCCGCTGTCGTAGATATAAAAAAGACGTATCTCCATCTCAATCAAAGGATTCCAAATGAACTGAAATTCGACCTGAATTGTCTTCTGTACACTCACGGTAAGGCCTGTCGGTCATGCTCTAACAGGAAATTTGGTAGGCAGAAAAAGGAAAGCGATGCGAAACCGTGCCCCTTATTAGCTTATTGCACAGGCACTATTGTTGAAGACGAACACATTTAAACGCGACTCAACTAGTATTTTTTGTATGTTATTTCGGTCGTAACTTTCTCTTCCTTCTATCAGAGTTTTGTACAATCTAACACGCCATTGGGTCGTCTTAAAGATTGTGGTGACATACTTTATCTGATTAGTCCTAAAATATAAAGTAGTATTTCCCTTATCACTTGCTGATATGCCAAAAAGGGGGATCTTTTCTACTTATTATTACTGAAAGCAAGTGATAATTTTTTAAAATCACAGTATATCCCTATTTGATTCCATCTGATTTTGATTCCTAGGAGACCTTTTGTGATTTATTGAAGATGTGGGCTAAAAATCAAAAGAAGGCAAGGCCCTTATAATGTAATATACTTTGGCTTTGTATCCATCTTTGTAGATGTAAGCAAAGTTATATTTGTCCAACTTTTGAGTGTAGATTCCAATTAGTGGACATGCTTAATTCTTTATTTAGTTGTATAATACCTTAGCATGTAATCAACAAGAATGTGTTGTGTGAGAATTTAGAAAGCAACTTTTAAGCAGGCTGGCTTTTGCTTTTGCCTCTTGTAGAAGGCATCTTGAAGAAGTCTTTGGCTAGTTTTCTCTAGTGCAGCTAAGGAAATAGATCGGGCTTCGAGTTGCAGGTGAGGCGTGTGAATGGAGATCGGGCTCTGATTTCGGAGCCGGATATGTTTTCTTAGAAAATCATAGTTTTCTCTTTTGGTACGGATATCGATTTGTATTATGTTATTCCTCGCTTTTTATTTAAAGTTTACTTAACATATACGTCTTTGTTTCTGAACATGTTTGGCAAAGCTTAAAAAAGTTGGGTGCTTGCTAACATTGACATTCATGACTTGTTACTCACGGGTCTATTTAGTTTTACGGAAATGTACGAAAATAGTAAATCAGAAAGAAACTAGAACAAAGTTCGGATTAATTAATCAAATAATTTTACAAGATTCACTGTTATTTCATTTAAAAAGTAATTTTGTGAACCTTGTTTGAGGAAACACAAGTAGTAATAATTGACATTCTTTTGAGTAGAAGTTGCACGTGACGTGTACTTTGACGGAATAAAGAAATATATCAATGTGGTTTGATGTGTCGTTGATGGTTTCAATTGTACATTCTCATACATCTCACATTAGTGATGAGTTTAAGTTTTCGATTTAAAGACTTTATTGATTTTACATATGAATTGAATAATGGTAAAAGAAATCTATATTTCAAAATAGATAGAAATGGATATTATTCCCGCTTGGTCGATTTTATTTTTATTATTATTTCATTTATTTTTTTATTTTTTTTGGGCCACTTGGTCGGTCATAGCAGTGTTCTAAAAAGCTCGTCTAAGTGACGTTTAAGCGATACCGATACTTGAAGCTTGAGCTCTACACTTCATTACGCTTTATATTTTATCACGTATTAATTGTGTTTTTATCGAACGTTGGTGCGCTTTAAAGTGCATAAACTCAATGTTTTTTCACGCTTTGTAGAACACTGGTATATAGTTTGGAGAGGAATCAAAATATAATTTCATTAATTCCACAGAGGTAACTTTGGAAGTTTTTATGTATCATCGTCTTGTGTCAAAAATCCTGGATCTCAAAACCCCATTAACAAAGGATTTGTTTGTTGAAGACCCTTTCGTTTCTGAATTATCCTTATCTGTTTACTTGAATGCTCCATGTCGCCTGGAAGAGGAGTGACATGGGTTTTAATGTTTCTGGTGATTCTTTCTACCCCGTTTATCCAGTCCACATCAAAACCGGAACCTTACTCCGTTTGGAAGAATCGCATGAGCGATAAAGTTCGCAAGATGTAATGCTCTAGCTCAATTCTAGTGTTTGTTTACTTGATTCTGCGAATTGGTTGGCATAATCCTTGCGTCTCGGTGCTTATCATTGAGACTCTTACTTATTTTTGGATCTTAGAGATGTGATTTTATCATGAGTTGAATTGATGAATTATTGCAATGAGGGATTTCACTCAAATTGCTGGATTCTATTGCCCTGCTTCGTCATAACATGCTGTTAGCTGGATTTTATTTGTTTTTTAGAGTAAAATGTATACCTTTAATGGCATTGCTTCCATGTTCCAACTGGGTATCCGAAATATATGCTTGTACAGTGCCAACTGCTCACACAGGTATCAACAACACCTGCACATAGTAACTATTCTGGCCTCTTAATCTCTGGTGTGAGTCTGTCGGTCTAAAATTTACACAATAATTCAGAACTCTTTTTTGGGTGGTTTTTGGCACTGAAAATGCTAATACTTTGATATTCTTTCCGAGCCCAATAGAAGCGTGATTCATTTTATTCTGCCAGCTACTAACTTAGAGTCATAGCCCCCGCCCCCTTCCTGACATGTAGCTCATGAATTCTGGGTAATGCCACGCTTGATTTTTATATGAAGGTGAGGTACTGGAAAAAAAAGTATGATGTGATCCACAAGACCTCTTGCTTTATCGTTCTACTATCACCGTGCTGTTAAGAATGTTTGGATCTTGTTTTGAACCTTATTTTTCTTTTATTCTGTTCACCGTAAGGTTTTGTACATTTGGCTTTTAAGTCACAGTAGTTCACATATTAGGCTGTTAGGTGTTATAGATGGACTATGAAAATGCACGAGTTTCTGGGCTTGCATGAAATTGATTGCCATTCCTTTTCTGATGTAAATTGCATATGCCTATACGAAGAGCACAGTAGGTGATGCAGAATGCATACTAACAAAGAACAAGAAGGGGAAAATGAGTAATATTTATAGTAGAAGTTTGAATGATATAGATGCAAGACTCGCTATGCATAGAGTTTCGGGAAGTCCTAATTCAAGTAAATAACATATATAAAGATAATTCAGAATATTAGAACATTCTTGAAATAAACTTTAGATTCTCATTTCACTCTGGTCAAAAGACAACCTCAGCGTCTAATCACCATTGATAAAGTTGCATCTTTCCTGGCCTTGATCTTTGATCTTTCCATTTTCCCATACCACTAGTAATGCATAGTCATCCGCAAAATTACTAATAATGTGGGAAGACAAACTTTAGTAGCTTCGAGGTTTAGTAGGACCACAATTGGTGAAAAAGATTTCTCTCTTTCTCTATCTGATGTACAAATGTGAAAAGCCATGCATATTCAATTGATACATATGTTTTTGTCCAAAAACAAAGGGCATGTGTTGTTCAGGAAAGGACTAAGCATCGCCTCTAGCATTCGTTTTACTCAAAGCCATTTTTTTAAGGAAATCTTAATTTGGGCTTCAAACTGAAAATGCCATAGGTTGACGATTATAGTTACTCAAATAATTATTTTCTTAGGCATATTCCTTTCACGGGAAAAAATTTCTTGCAGCAAATAGTATGTAATTATTTCCCGAGGAAATGAAATCGAGGTTTGAAGGGTTGAGTGGATTTGGTTCTTGGAAATCTTATTTATTAAGATGTTATGAAGCAATAAAAAATATTGTCTACAAGAATGTCAAACAATGTTAGTTGTATCTTTATGGCATTGCATTTATGCAAATGAGGGAATGAACGCCATGTAAGGAAAGAGCTAGAAAGAAATAATTGCACTAGCAATCTCCTTTGGTATAAAGTGGACATGTATAATTGACTTGCTATCTTTCCATTTCAGGTTCTACCATGCTTATGACAACTACATGATGCATGCTTTCCCTGTAAGTGTCCTTTCACTTAATAGGTCCATCTAATTGGTTCGTCTAAACTATAATTTCAGATGGTTAGTTGAACTTGATTCTTTTGCAGCATGATGAATTAAAGCCTTTAACAAAAACTTTTACGAATTCTCTTAGTGAACTTGGAAATTTGAAGGTAAGTATTTTAGCTGGAGAAGTTTGATGATGATTAGCTAAAGATGCAGTGTTAACTTTGTATTCCTTAAAATTTTAGCTTGAGCATCTACCAGAAGAGTATAATGGATCTGCGCTCTCACTTATTGAATCACTATCCAGGTTTGGGATTTTTTTTTCTCTCTTCTGTGGTTGAGATAGTGGAATTGGCCGACCTGTCTATAGATATTATGTTTCTTTTCTGCATGAAAATATTAGCTTATCTGTGTTTCTTACGTTTGCCCTGGAACACAATGGGTGGACGTCTGTCTCTCACTCAGCCTATTAGTCATGGGTAACCACTCCGAGTTTGAAAAAGCAGTTCTTTGGCTATCTGAAAACCTGACATTTGATGTTGATGCCAGGGTAAATCTTTTCGAGGTATTGTATCTGTTACTTAATTCTGTAATTCAAATTAGATATAACTTCATTTTCATCAACTATGCTTGGTATTGACCATAACAAAAATGTTCTCTATTATTTATAAAGTTTTATTGGACTGTTAACCATTATCTTTTCCTCCTTGACATCTGTAGTGCAACATAAGGGTACTTGGAGGGCTTGTTTCTGCACATATTCTTGCAACTGGTTCCACAAACAGGCTGGATAAAGGAATTTATGAAAATCAGCTTCTTGTTCTTGCTGAAGATTTGGGAAGACGGTTTTTACCTGCTTTTGTCACTCCCACTGGGCTACCTTATGCATGGGTCAATTTGAAGGTAAACAGACCTTCACAGAACTTATAATAAGTAGTTCAGATATATTATGTTGCTTTTTAGCACTCAGTATATTTTGCAGCAAAGTGAGTTGTCGCAATATAATTAGTTGGAAAAGATGAAATAGATAAATTCTTTTGAGAGATTGCTGCCAAAAGGTTCTCTCTTTTTTGTGTGTGATTCACAATTCTATTTCCCCGAGTCTCATGAAGCTGAAATTTAGTGGGAACTATGAACACACGGGTAATTTCCATTTGATGCCGTTCAATATAATTCATGAACGTTGTGTAGTACGGAAGATATTTGAGTCCAAGATGCATGATGATTGGCAATTATAGGATATAAAAGTGCAGCCCTTTTATGCCATGATAAATAGTTCTCAAACAGATTCATTTGTTTCTCTGGTTTAGTTTCAATTGATATTATCTTCAATATGGTGCAACTTTAGTGTTTGTAATTTAAACATGCCATAATGTAATGATGTGAAATTCTCGTGACAGTATGGTGTGATGGAGAATGAGATAACTGAAACAAGCACATCTGGTTGTGGTGGGGATCTCTCTCTCTTTCTCTCAAGCACAACACATGGCGGCACGTGCTTGGGTTTCTTGTATGACTGAACATATTCATTTCTTACCGTCTAACTTTCTCCAACTTGGATGTAGGTTCCCTCATTCTTGAAATGGGGGCATTGTCACGTTTGACCGGGGACCCAACATTTGAAAATGCTGCTTTACGTGCCCTTCGAAAGCTATGGAGCATGAGGAGTTCCTTGAATCTTCTGGGAACTACACTGGATGTAAAAACTGGGAGATCGGAAGAGCGTCTCATCTGGAATTGGGGCTGGTATTTTGTTGCTAGATTTTGTAGACAATTATTAAGACTGCTATATGCTTCACTTTTGTCACTACTTTTTCTTTCTCTTTTTTTGTGCGGCCGCGGGGGTGGACTTTTTTCTGGATTAGCACATAGCATTTACTCAGATGAATATTATTATTTTGGCAATAAAATGTCAGGGGAATCCAGACCCCCCCAACCCCTAAAAAAAAAAAA